>JAODAL010024021.1:0-61464 GCA_025379985.1 Phyllomedusa bahiana | reverse complement strand
AATAGGTTTTTTTAAAAAAATTTTCCCTTTTTATTTTTTTGGTTCTACCATTTTTTAAACCCCGGGCCCCCGCCCAATAGGGTTTTTTGGGGCCCTCCCTAACAAAAACAGTTACCCCTTTTCCAAAAAATTCATGTTTTTGTGGCTCCTTTGACAAAAAAACTTTTTTTGAAGGAAAAAACGGAAATTTTTTAAATTTTAAAGGAAAATTTATTTCCTGGGTGCCCCTCAACCAAAACCCTTTTGTTACTCTGTCAGGTCTATTAGTCAAAAAAAAGTTAGAAGGGGCCCTTTTTCCTCAGTGGGTATTTCCCTTTTTGGGCAAAGGGAAAAATCTTTAGTTATTGACAAAAACCGTTTCCTTTATGTAGCTACATTTTTCCGTTTTCCCAAATTGATGTCTGGATATTTAAAATTTGCCTTTAATAAAAAACCTCTTCTGATTTCCCCGCCTCATCAATTTGCCTGAGGTTTTCATCTTCCAAGGGTTCTGGTATTTTTTGGGGGCTTTTACACCCCCCCTTTTAGTAAAAAAATTTGTTATTTTTCCCCCCCTTTGAATTTTTCCCCAAAAATGATTCCACATGTTCATTACTGTAAAAATATTTTTCCCCGTAGTGTTGGCTTCAGCGGATTTTTACAAAGGGGGACGGGCCCACCCCCCCCCCTTTCCCCGGTCTTTCGACCCTTCTAAAAAACTTTTTTTCCCGGTACTTTTTTTAATCTTGGGTTTGGGGTCATCCCCAAAGGGGGTTTAAAAAAGGGGGGCCCCCTTTTTTGGCCTTTTTTGGCCCAGGAAAAAAGGGTAACATTTTCAATGTCCAGTTCAACTAAAATGGTGGTTTTATAGTTTAATTTTTAAAGTTTGTGAAGGCCAAAAAAAAGACAAAAAGGTCTATCCGGGTTCACCTTTTGTGCTAAGGTATTGATCCAGAGGAAGGAAAAAACCCCAAAAAAGGGGTAAAGCCAATTGCCCTCTTTTTTGGGGAAAAAATTTCCCTTCCCATTTCCAAATTGGCAATGGGAAAAACCCCTTTGGACAATAACCCCTCCCCAAGAACCCTTAAAACCACTATAACTTGTTGTATTTTTAAACGCCAAAAATGCATCCAACCCTTTTTAAAAACTCTGTTATTGAATTAACCATGAAAACCCCCTCTGGCGGGAAAAATTCCACAGCCCTTCACTGCTCTTACAGAAAAGAATCCCTTTCTATTTTTTTATGAAGAAAATTCATTCCCCAAGGGAACGAAAGGGGATCCCCCCTTTGTTCAAATAAAAGCCCCGGGGTATAAAAAAAATTTTTGGGGAGAGATCCTAATTGCCTTTGAATATTTAAACATATTTTTTAATTCCCCCCCAAACCGGGCTTTTTCTCAAAAACTAAAAAACCCCTAATTTTGCTAATTTTTTGGGGTTTTAAATAGCCACACCTTTTATTATTTTTGTTGCCCGCCTTTGAAATTGTTCAAGCCTACAATGCATTTTTTGTGCACTGGTCCCCAAAACCCTGTTACAAAAATTTCCATGGGGGTGGTCTGACCGTGATTTGTATAAGGGGAGAAGGGATTTTTCCCCATCAGGGTTCCTCTATGCCCCTTTTTAAATGCACCCCATAAATCCTTTTTCCCTTTGGGGAAAGCTGTTTTCTGACACTGGCTGTTTAAAAACTAAAGTTTATTTGTCCCCCAAAGGATTCCCAACCCTTCCCCTGTCATTTTTTTTTTTTTTTTTCCCAACCCGGGGGGGGGGGGGGGGGAAATTTTTTCCTTTTAAACATGTAGTCATGTAATGGTTTTTTCCCCCCCTTTTCATAACCTTGCTTTTATTTTTAAATTAAACCCTCATTTCTCCCAAATTTCCCTGCCCGGGGCCTCCAATTTAACCCAATTTTCCCTTTGAAATTAAACTTTACCCTTTCAAATTGTTTGATTATTTAAAATTAAGCTTAGTTTTTTCATCTCCCAAAGATCAATATTCAAATGTGTAATCCCTGTGTAAGATAAATTAATAAAAATTTTAAGAGGTTTGGGGGCCAAGTTTTTTTTGGGGACCCTTTTTGGTACCCCACTAAAAACAGCATCCTTTTGTAAGTATGTACCTTTTAAATTTACAAACCCTTTGTTTTCTATCAGGGGGTCCTTTTTTGTTTAACCCACTTGCCACTTTTTCCCCCCAAGTCCAAGAAATTTTCATTTTTTTTAAAAAACCCTTTTTAAGGGCACCGTATAAAAGGGCTTTAAAAAAAAATTTTGATAAAAATTACACCCCTTGCCCCCTCCCCGATAATTCTAGCACGGGATTTCCCCAAAAAAGAAGTGATGAAAATTAGCCTGACGGGCCCGATCCTTCAAAACCCTTTTTGCGGGAAAGGGCTTTTACATTTTTTTTCAGTGGGGATACCCCAGGATAGCACCCTCTGGGGGAAAACCCTTCAAACTTTTGCCCTACAACAGGGGTTTCCCCCTTTAAACCGGCCTAATTGTTTCCAGGTTTCACTTTTTGACCCCTTTTTGAATATTGGCACCACATTTGCAAAGCCCAAAACCTTTTGGGGAAAACCCCCCCGTTTTTAAAGACAGTCCATAAAAATAAAAAATGGGGGCCTATCTATAAATTCATTAACCCCCTTGGGGAACGTGGGGGATCCCCAACTGGACCGGGTTTTGGGTCTATTTTAATTTCTTAAGACGAAGCGGGCACTTCTTCCTGGGTTGGACAAAAAAAAATTTTTAAGTTGGAGTTTACCTCATCCCTTTTCAACAAAAAGGCCCATCCTCCCCCGGTAAAATACGTGGAAAAAAAAGTTTTTAATGGGTTTTTGCTTTTTCTCTTTGCCCTCTATTTCCCTCCCTTCATTTTTAAAAAGGGAAAAAACATTTTCTTTTTTTAAATCTTTTTACAATTTTATTAGTTAAAAAATTTTTTTGGGGTTTTAGTTTTTACCTTTCTTTACAATATGTCTTTTCCGTTCCGCTTTGTTTCCCTTTTAAAATCTTTTTTTTTACACATTTTTTTTTTTTTTCCCTATAGCTTCTTAGTGCCTCTTCACTGCCCTCCTGTTTTCGTAGGTGAAACACTTTTGTTTTGTTTTTTATTGCCTCTTTTACATCCCTGTTGATCCACATTGGATTTTTTCTGTTTCTAATTATTTTATTACCATAAGGTATGTACCTCTTACAGTGGTAGCATAGGATGTTTTTAAAAATATCCCATTTATTTTTTGTTCTACCATATTTAAACACCTTGTCCCAGTCAATACGGTTTAGGGCCTCCCTAAGCAGAATAAAGTTAGCCTTCCTAAAATTCAGTGCTTTTGTGGCTCCTTGACAAAAAACTCTATTGAAGGATAAACGGAAATTTATTATATTATGGTCACTATTTCCTAGGTGCCCCTCAACCTGAACCTTTGTTACTCTGTCAGGTCTATTAGTCAATATTAAGTCTAGAAGGGCCTTTCCTCTAGTCGGTATTTGCACCATTTGGCAAAGGTAATTATCATTAGTTATTGACAAAAACCTGTTTCCTTTATGAGAGCTACATGTTTCAGATTCCCAATTGATGTCTGGATAGTTAAAGTTGCCCATAATAATAACCTCATTCTGATTCGCCGCCTCATCTATTTACCTGAGGAGTACATCTTCCATGGGTTCTGGTATATTTGGGGGCTATAGCAGACCCCTATTAGTATTATATTGTTATTTTTACCCCCATGTATATTTACCCATAATGATTCCACATGTTCATTACCTGTGTCCAGTTCAACTAAAATGGTGGTTCAAAGACTCCTTTTTCTGGCACTTTTTAATCTGTGGGTCATGTAGATTTAAGGGTCATGCTGTGGTCCAGGACAGGCATAGTCAATGTCCAGTTCAACTAAAATGGTGGTTCAAAGACTCCTTTTTCCGGCACTTTTTAATCTGTGGGTCAGACAGGTTTAATGGTCATACTGTGGTACAGGACAGGTTTAGTCAGTGTCCAGTTCAACCAAAATGGTGGTTCAAAGACTCCATTTTCCGGAAATTCTTTAATCCGGGGGTCATGCTGGTTTAGGGCTCATGCTGTGGCTTAGGATAGGTATAGTTAATGTCCAGTTCAACTAAAATGGTGGTTCAAAGACTCCTTTTTCCGGCACTTTTTAATCTGTGGGTCAGACAGGTTTAATGGTCATACTGCAGTCCAGGACAGGTATAGTCAATGTTCAGTTCAACTAAAATATTGGTTGAAAGACTCCTTTTTCCGGCACCTTTTAATCTGTGGGTCAGACAGGTTTAAGGTCTTTGATGCGGTACAGGACAGGATAGTCAATGTCCAGTTAAAACTAAATGGTGGTTCAAGGACTCCTTTTTTTCCGGCACTTTTTAATCCGTGGGTCAGACAGGTTTAATGGTCATACTGCAGTCCAGGACAGGTATAGTCAATGTTCAGTTCAACTAAAATGGTGGTTGAAAGACTCCTTTTTCCGGCAATTTTTTAATCTGGGGGTCATGCAGGTTTGGGGCTCATGCGGCGTTCCAGGACAGGGATAGTAAATGTCCAGTTCAAGTAAAATGATGGTTCAAATAATACTGCCTTCTGGCACTTTTTAATTTGTGGTGATGCAGGTTTAAGGGTCATGCTTTGGTACAAAACAGGGATAGTTGAAGGGTCTGTGACTTTTTTTCTGTGACTTTTAACCTAATTGTCTTGCCTAAGATGTACCCACTATCCATTTTTACTGTTGTGGATGTTAATTCCAGCTTCTCCACCCCTGTTTGGGTGTAAGAATTAAGGTGTTGTTCCTCTCCCATAGACTTTTATGGTCATCGGCGATAATCTGTTATCGACTATCGGATATCGTCATGATAATTGCAGATATCGACTATCAAATCAATAACGATAGTTGACACAATCGCTCATCACTAGTTATAAGTACTGTACATAAAACCAGAAGTATATTGGGAGTAAATGTACAAAGCCATAATTATGAAAGGAGCCTATTAAAGAGAACCTGTCAAATAGTTTATGCCCCCCATGCTGAGGACAGCACAAGCTAGTGACAGACATGCTGTTTCCAGCACTGTGTCCCATATTAGGTAAGATGCTGTTGTTTCAGAGTATTTAATGCTCAAATCTAGCAGTTTTCACCTGAAAAGAGTCAGTTTTTTCATACCTCGCCTACCTGAGGATAGCCACGCCCACCTCACAACTGATTAACCTATTACTTTGAATAGGTAAAAACGTGAATAACTGCCAGATGGGTGGGGCTAGCCTTTCGTGGGTGGGGCTAACACTTGCTCATGAATAAGATTTGAGAATTAAATGCTCCAAAACTACAGCATCTTACAAAATAAGGGACACAGTGCTAGAAACAGCATGTCTGCCACTAGCTTGTGCTGTCCTCAGGAAGGGAGGCATAAGCTATGTGACAGGTTCCCTTTAAGCCAAACTTTAGAAAGGGTACCTTTAGGAATCCCCAATGAGCTCTATTGAACTCTTTCTGGAATCAAGGAGAAAAGGTAACCATAGAGCAGTACAGTAGATCAAGTCAGATGGGATTTCTGTAAATATTCTGTCTTTAACAAATTACATTTAGACAATTTTGATTAAATTTGAGACGAATGCATTGTGTTTATTAATATTTTTAAAATAAATATTTGACCACAATTTAATAACAATATTGGGTGAAAGCTTGTTTAGTTGGATTTTGTTTTGTAATGTTTAGGTACTGTTACAATGATTGTATTTAAAGGAGTTTTCTCACCATGCAGTTTCACAAAGGCACAGCCAGCTTTAGACTCACACATCCTGTTCAGACTGTGGGTGGGTCGATAGCAGTGCTTGGCATATCAGCTCTGCTGTTCATAGTTCTTTCTATTACACTGACATGACTGCAGAAAATGTATAAAGTGTACTACTATACAAGGCTACAAAGCTCTAAAGAGTGAAAGTTTCTCATTTAATTAGGTAAACAAAGTCTTTTGCTAGAAGTAAAACTCTGCAAGGAGTGACTCACCATGGACAGACTGACTGCATCACGGCAGCTTTGAGCATTCAAAGATAATAGAGAGCAGGGGAAAGTAGGGAGAGATGGTCAGTAACCAAAGAAACTTAGGTGCTCTAAAATCTTCTTTATCTTCTGACCAAAGCAAAATCAGCAAAGCATTGTATTTGGTAATAGTCTTCATTTACTTTTTACTACATGATAAAAGCCAATCATTGTAGTGAGAAAACCCTTCAACATTTTGTGCTTCTTTATAATGGCATAATTATATAATCCCGGAAGAAACTGAACTCTCACATAGAAAAAATAGATCGGCACCAGATGTATCTTTTTTCACTCGTTGGAAAACAAAATAGCAAACTTGAATCAACTCACTGGGAGGAATGACTCTCACTATAGCAGCAGGCGGTGCTTGGTCCTTGCAGAAAAAATCCAAAGTGGTAACATGAAGAGATAAACAGACGGCACTCACCAATCTTCTCAGCAGCATTTCTTTATTCATAATAGCTAACAACCGGATGGGGAAAGGAGGTTCCCAAATCACCAACGATCGTTTCGGCTCACTTGCGCTTTCTCAAGGTGTGTCGGGAAAATGACGTAGCACGTTTTATATCCCGTCTATGCCTGTCCTCACGATACTAAACAGCAACAATACATTTATCAATATAACAACATAACAACATCTCATTACAACACAATAAATCATCATATCACAGATTGTACAAAAACACTTATAATCATAAAAATGGAGAAAAATCGTTTCTGTCATTTAACCCCATTGATCCCAAGGCATCAGTGCACAAAATCCATCTAGCCTCAGCGTGCAAGAGTCATGTATCCCGGTCTATTCCTGCATCTGAGGAAAAAGACCCTCTGAATTCCTGCGAATAGAATACCAGACTGTCACCTCCATTTACTTCATGCATATGTAATATAAATTTAGGGGCACCCTTCCTTGTTTTAACTGAATAGAGATGTTCATGTATTCTGATGAATAGAGGACGAATCGTTTTGCCAATGTAGAAGAATCCGCAGTTACATCATAAAACATACACCACAAAATTGGTGCGACACGTAATGTGCAGAGGAGTGGGACGGCCATGGGGACGCCGGTAGCCCCCACTTTTGCCAATTTGTTTCTAGCCAATTGGGAGGAGAAGTTTGTTTACAATGTGAGGAATCCATATGTAAAATATATAGCACATTAGACACGCTTTATTGATGATATCCTAATAGTGTGATCAGGATCAGAATCTCAGTCCCATGATTTTGTGGCTTACATTAATGATAACGATTTTAATATGGAGTTTACATCTAATTTTGAGGGTAAATCGCTTGTTTTTTTGGATGTTGAGATTACTTTGTTTGATGACAGATGTGTGACAAAAGGATATAAGAAAATGACAGCTACGAACTCCCTATTGCACTACAATAGTTTTCACCCCGACCACATTAAAAGATCTTTACCATATGGACAGTTTCTTAGATTGAAACGTAACAACAGTGAGTACCATGATTTTTTGGAACAATCCCTAGAAATAGCGGATCGATTAAGAGAGGGTTATAATGAGCAATTGATTTCAGAAGCATTTACCAAAGCTATTAACCAGGATAGACAGAAGTTACTCTTGGTGGGAGGAAAGGAAAAAAATGTGAAGATCCATTTTTTCCTTTGAGTAAATAATATGTCCCATGTAATTAATAGAGCAATAAGAAGTAATTGGCATAATTTTAAGCAGATCTAGAGTTGCAGGAAAGACTAAGGGAACTCCTATCGTGACATTCAGGAAAAGCCGCAGCCTACGGGGGTGAATTGGTCCATGGAAATTTAAAGAGCGGTAAAAATAATTGGTTAAGGAATTGTTCCCCAAGAGGTATTTTAGATGTGGATCTTGTTGTTTTGCAGTAAATGTCTGTAGGGAAAACTGTACATATAGGGGCAGTAAACACATTTCTGGAAGGGATATGATTACGTGTCGACCAAATTTTGTGGGTGTATGTTTTATTTGGGGTAACTGCGGATTCTCTACATTGGCAAAAAAGATTCGTCCTCTATCATCAGAATACGTAAAAATCTCTATTCAGTTTAAAAAAAGGAAGGGTTTCCCCTAAATTTATATTACATATGGGATTGAAGTACATGGAGGTGGACACGTCTGGTATTCTATTCGCAGAATTCAGAGGGTCTTTCCATCAGATGCAGGAATAGACCGGGATACATGACTCTTGCAAGCTGAGGCTAGATGGATGTTGTGCACTGATGCCTTGGGATCAATGGGGTTAAATGACAGAAACGATTTTTCTCCATTTTTATGATTATAAGTTTTTTTGTACAATCTGTGATATGATGATGTATTGTGTTGTAATGAGATGTTGTTATGTTGTTATATTGATAAATGTATTGTTGCTGTTTAGTATCGTGAGGACAGGCATAGACAGGATATAAGACGTGCTACGTCATTTTCCCGACACACCTTGAGAAAGCGCAAGTGAGCGCGAAACGATCGTTGGTGATTTGTAACCTCCTGTCCCCGTCCGGTTTTTAGCTATTATGAAATAAAGAAATGCTGCTGAGAAGATTGGTGAGTGCCGTCTGTTTATCTCTTCATGTTACCACCCCGGAAGAAACTGAAACAGACAATGAAAAAAATGTTAAATTACTCATTGGATAATCCATTCAGATGGGGTGACTTGTTTATTTTAACAAAATCAATACTTTTAAGATTTCAGAAAAAGATATAAGTGTATTGATTGCTGTTTAAGAGATAGTAAGGGCTAATTTATCGGTGGTGGAAGTCATAAATTAAACCATAATATTCAGCAAATACATTAAGGATGACATGTATGAAACTTGAATCCTCAAGACCATTTTTTACATCTTTTTTCAGTGTATAATAATGTGCCGAATATATGAAAGTGGTGAATGTGCACTCATAAATGGCGTCTAAGTTTCAAGGTGTCTAGTGTACATCAGACCATGCTGATGTAAATGGTTACAAATGGTCTGTCATGAAACTTGTGTGCCTCTCACCTCCCTTAAATGTGTGTCAAAGACAGCCTGGAAGCCTTAGTTAGGCACAGTGGGGTGTCCCTAAACACTTCCCCCTTGTCCACCACAATTATCAATGGGGGGATCTACATAGTTCAAGAGAGCCTAGGAACCTTGGGGGCACTCCTATAATAGTAATGTCTGATGTTAGGGTGCCTCTGATGTTGGTGCAACATAAAAAACAGCCAGACACATGTGAACTTTACACATTGTACTTCTTAAGTGAATGTAGCTTATGAAACGGTATTAACAGGTTGCAGTCTCTCTTTAGCCACAGTCAAGTAAATTCACTATGTTTGCATATGAGAGGAGATGTTCACTTTTTGAGTTATAAACAGGGTTGGAGTCTCTGATAGCAACTGGGTACAGATGACTCCTTGTATTGTATAAGATATCTTTTTATGAGAAGACACAGACCAAGCAATGTTCCACTGAAGAAAATTCCTTCACAGGTTTCGTTCCTGTGGAATAAATAAAACAGACTGAAGTACCAACAGTTACTTTGCACTAGCATTCCCTATCACAAGGTGTAGAGCAGGGGTTTCAAACTGCGGCCCTCCAGCTGTTGGGAAACTACAACTCCAATCATGCATTTGTATAATCTATAACAGTGGGAAAGATGGGAGTTGTAGTTTCCCAACAGCTGGAGGGCCGCAGTTTGACACCTGTGGTGTAGAGCCTTCCACATTCATGACGTGGAAGTCACATTGCATTGGTTCCCGCCAAAGGTACATAAAGAAGCCAGTACAACAAGAGAGCCCTTGTGCAGATGTATTTCTCTTGGCTGTAGACAATATTCACTCTTTGAAGTAGCAATGTAATTGTCCTCTCAGTGTGGAGTGGATGGAAACAGTTAGTTGTATCACTTTGCGCAATGTCATGTAGTTGCACCATACATAATTTAACAGGAGAATCCTTAAAGGTGACTGTCCTCTCCCCTGGCTAGTGCAGGACTAGAACAAACTTGGTTGGTTTCAACCTGATGGTGTGTGGGAGAGAAGCTTGGAAACTCATATTGTTCTGTACTTTCCAGCAGAAACTGATATTGATTGATTGTGAACACCTAACTCTTATATGCATACAATGGCCACTAGGTGGCAGTAAAGTACAAAGCACATTGCATATTAGTTACCGTATATACTCGAGTATAAGCCGAGTTTTTCAGCACAAAAAATGTGCTGAAAAATGCGACCTCGGCGTATACTCGAGTCACTGTCGGCGCTCGGGCGCTGCAATGGCCCGAGTGCCGACAGGGACGCTTCAGTTATATGCGGCTCCTCAGGGAGCGCATATAACTGAAGGCCGAGTGAGCGCACAGTGTCCGGACGCTGCTGTGGTCCGGGCACTGTCAGCGATCCCTTCACCTATATGCGACTCCTCCGGAGCGCATATAGGTGAAGGGATACCACTGTGGGGCAGAGAGCGAGCGCTCCCTGCGCCGCAGTGGACTCCGGGCGGCCGCAGACTCGCGGCCGTCTGGTGTTTCCGGCACAGACAGCGTGTGTCATCACGCTGCGTGCGCGGCCTGATGACATCACCCGCCTGTGCCGGCAAGAGGAAGGAGAACGTGCGGGAGGCCGGACAGCGAGGAGGCGGAGCGGTGTGGGAGACGGAGCAGCGGGGAGCCAGGTAAGTGGGTTTTTTGTTTTAAAACCATACCTATGCCTGCTTATAGCCTTCCTATACCTGCCTATAGCCTGCCTATACCTGCCCATACCTGCCTATAGACTGAACCATACCTGCCTATAGCCTGCCTATACCTGCCCATACCTGCCTATAGCCTGCCCATACCTGCCTATAGCCTGCCTATACCTGCCCATACCTGCCTATAGCCTGCCCATACCTGCCTATAGCCTGCCTATACCTGCCCATACCTGCCTATAGCCTGCCCATACCTGCCTATAGCCTGCCCGTACCTGCCTATAGCCTTCCTATACCTGCTAGGGGGACCTATAGCCTGCCTATAGCCTGCCCATACCTGCCTATACCTGCTAGGGGGACCTATAGCCTCCCCATACCTGCCTATAGCCTGCCCATACCTACCTATAGCCTACCTATACCTGCTAGGGGGACCTATACCTGCCTAGACCCTGCCTAGGGGGACCTATACCAGCCTATAATGACCTATACCTGCCTATACCCTGCCTATGAGGACCTATACCTGCCTATAACCTGCCAATGGGGGCAATTACCTGCCTATAGCCTGCCTAGGGGGACATATAGCTGCCTATACCAGCCTATGGGGGACATATAGCTGCCTCTACCAGCCTATGGGGGACATTAAACTGCCTATACATGCCTATAACCTGCCTATGGGAAACATTAAACTGCCTATACCAGCCTATATTTGCCTATGGGGGACATTAAACTGCCTATATCTGCCTATGGGGGACATTAAACTGCCTATGTAATTTTATTGGTATATGTTTTTATTTTTAAAATTCACCAGTAGCCGCTACGTTTTCCACCCTTGGCTTATACTCGAGTCAATAAGCTTTCCCGGTTTTTGTGGCAAAAGTAGGTGCCTCGGCTTATACTCGGGTCGGCTTATACTCGAGTATATACGGTAATTCTCAGTTTAAAGAGAACTTGTCACATAGATTATGCCCCCCTTGCTGAGGGCAGAACAAGCCAGTGTCATACCTGCTGTTCCCAGCGCTGTGTCCCTTATTCTGTAAGATGCTGTAGTTTTCGTGTATTTAATGCTCAAATCTGCAGTCTTCAGCCAGAAGAGTCATTCGAAGTCAGTTTTTTCAAACCCGGCCAATCAGAGGCTAGCCCCGCCCACCTCAACTGATAAACTTATTACTTTGAATAGGTAGAAACATGTGAATAACTGTCAGTGGGCGGGGCTAGCCTTTGGTGGGCGGGGCTAACACCTGCTCATGAATAAGATTTGAGCATTAAATGCTCTAAAACTACAGCATATTACAGAATAAGGGACACAATGCTGGAAACAGCATGTCTGACACTAGCTTGTGCTGCCCTCAGCAAGGGGGGCATAACCTATGTGACAGGTTGCCTTTAAGCACATAATCTAAGTATTATAAGTACAAAACTATTAATGCATTATGCATTTTCTAACTTACAAAGATGGTACCACAATGTTCCGGATATACTGCCGCACTACAAATGTTTCACTCAGCAGCAGTAGAAAGAGTACTGAGATTCCACAAGTACATTTGTTTAACATGTGTAGTGTGGAATGTTGGCATTTATAGTTTCACCGTGGCTGTCTAGTAACTGCTACTGCTTTAACACTGCAAGTGCAGGCGTTCCACCCCACACATGTTAAATAAATTTATTAAACTGCACCAACAGTTGAAACCAGAAGTGTACATACACTATATAAAAAGACAAGGCATGTTTTTCTCACTATCTGACATGAAATCAGAATAAACCTTTCCCCTTTTTAGGTCAATGAGAATTACCAAAATGGTTTATATTTGACATATGCCAGAAAAATGAAAGAGATAATTTTTGTAATTATTTTATGCAAAGTCAAAAGTTTGCATACATTTCATTAGTATTTGGTACCATTGCCCTTAAACTGTGTGACTTGAATCAAACGTTTAGGCTATCCTTCCACAAGCCTCTCACAATAGTTGGTAGGAATTTTGGCCCATTCCTCCTGACAGAACTGGTGTAACTGAGCCATGTTTGTACAGTAGGCTGCCTTGCTTGTATCTGCTTTTTCAGCTTTGCCCATAAATTTTCAATAGGATTAAGATCAGGGCTTTGTGGTTATGGCCAAACAAATCAATTTTAGTTTCACCAGACTACAAAATTGTAGGTCTCTGTTCCTGTGTGCATTTGCAAACATTAATCTGGCTTTTTTTATGTTTCTCTTGGAGTAATGGCTTCTTCCTGACAGATTGGCCAATCAGCATATGTTGATACAATACTCGTTTCACTGTGGATATAGACAGTCTTACCAGCTTTCGCCAGCATCTTCACAAGGTCTTTTACTTTTGTTATTGGGTTGATCAGAAGCTTCCAAAGACATGACATCTTCATATGGGCTGTCAAAAATTATTTAAAGGCAAAGTAATCCTAGTGTATGTAAACTTTTGACTTTGCAGAAAGTGATAAAAATACCTTAACAAATTATCTTTCTCTCATTATTCTAGCATTTGGCAAATATAAATAATTGTGGTAATCCTAATTGACCTAAAACAGGTAAGGTTTATTCTGATTTCATGTCAGATAGTGAGAAAAACATGTGTATGTGTCTTTTTATGTAGTATATGTATGTAATCATATGGTTTCAACTGTAAATGACTAGTACTGTGTTAAAGCCTGGAGGGGGAGTTCATAGTAGGTACACTGAGAACTCCCAGCTATGAATACTCCCTGATAGACCTGCTGCCCGGTGCTGACCGCAAATACGAGGATTGTTTCCCACTGGCAGGGGATGGATATAATGATCACCAGATGTTTTCTAGCAGGGAGAGGTCATTGTGGGGCTTGATTTAAGTGCTGAAGTCACACTCATACTTGACTTATGTGGCTGTTGTTATATCATGCTGCACAAGCGCTACTATTTGTAACATGGAGACTGTCATAAATTAGAGGTTGTGACTCAGGGATTACCTATATAGGGTGATAGAAAACCATCTGCTTTTTAAAGGGGTTGTTTCACTACATTTATTCATGTTAACTGGCTTCCACTAGTCTGCAGTAGAAGCCAAGTATGTAGCTATAGCAACCAGTGCTGGCAGCACAGGATATATATTGCAAACATATATTGCAAAGTGACTTGTTTTTGCAAGATCTTTAACATAAAAAGCAATCCTTGTAGTGAGATAACCCCTTTAAGTTTTCTGACTCCTTTAAAATAGAAAGAGCTGTGGATGATAGTTTGGTTTGTGTTTTAGTCTATAATGTTTACATACATATTAAGAAACAAAAGTAATATACATATATTATATCTGGGAATACTGCAAAAAAATATATAAATGATTGCCGTACATATAGTGATTTGTGGATGTGGATGTTACACATAAAACATTTGGTAGTCAAAAAGTGAACAAAAATTGAAGACTCCTGCTTTTACCTGACCTATTTCCATATTTAATGGTAATTTTTGTAGTGCAGATTCAAGTTAATGGGGCTGAAATACAATTTTAGAAACATCACATGGGCAGAGGTGGTGCTGTGACTGGCAAAAGTCAAAGTGTATTGACAGTCCAATAAGTTCAGTAATGTTTTTATTCTCATAAGGCTCCCAGCAGTCTGGCCTTTAATGACTGAAAATTGATAGCATATATTTCATGAAATGCATATTTATAGAATTATCATGGTAAAAGTTTTCTTAAGAAAAACAATTAAAGTTAAATAACATAATAAAGGTTAAAAAGAACTACTGCAGGGAACAATTTTCATTGAGGGAATCTTCTTTATTGCTTCAAAATAATGTACAGTGTCTTAGCTCACTTCCCACAAACATAAGTCCTTTACCCAGTTGGCTTATAGAATTGGAACTGATTCAGACCTTGTCGCTGATTAACATTTGAAAAATTTGTCCTTTTACATTGTAGCACCAAGCTTTATCAAGTATCTTTACCTATCAGCCTAAAATCTTAAGTGCAGATTTAAATCTTTCCAAAAATAGTCTAAAATTGAGGAACAGTGGATCATTTAATATTTAAAACATGTTCGTTATATCATCTATTAAGTACTTCTTCTGTGCCAAACCATCTGGGTAAGAGAGTAATAAAGCATGTTGATGATTGAAAGAAATGATCAGCTAATGCAAATCACTTTTGGCTGCCAACTGCAACAAACCTTTGAAATAAAGACCCACTACATTTGCCATTCTGTGCATATCTTAATATGCACAGGATTCAGCTTTTCATTTACACAGGAGAATAAAGATATATTTCCCAAAGGTAAAAGTCCCAAGTGACAATGTCTGCATGGGATGCACTGTCAGATATGTATTCAAGTCAATACATTTATCCAACTAGGAAGATGATAATTAACCATTGTAAATCATTACTTTCAACCTGGTTTATATGTGACCAGTTGAAACATAATTTGTTTATCTGTAGAAATACAATGGGATGATAAACATTTGCTTCTGTTCGCTGTATTGTTGACTGTGCAATGTATTACAAGCACAGTTTATTTATTTTTTTCTATCTTTTGTTCTGGCTTGAAAATCTTTAGTCATTTTCGTTTCTAGAATGCACAATATTATACTAGAATAAATAGAAATTGTGTGTATTTCACATTTCTTTGTCAGCCAACCAAAGGGGTTGTCTAGTATTAGAAAAATAATGTTGTAATTCCCCATAAACTGTGCCTCTCTTATTCATGTGATGTTTCTTTTATTGCAGCTTATCCACATTCACTGCAATGGAAATAAACTACCGTACCCGAAACAAAAAGCGGCACTGTTTTTTTTAAGAAACAAAAAAACTGTTTTCCACTCCCGGACAATCAGTTTGGCGACAATGACAGGTTATACTAGTTTTTCTCTGTGATTTGTGCAGTCAATTAGAAAGCAAATTCAATCAATTAATAATAAATTGGACTAGGTTATAAAAGAATATTCACACTGTGAATAGCATTATAAAATTAAAAAAAGATTCACTTAAAACTCTGAAAAATCAGGTGATATAGATCCTTTTAACAAACAGCTGGTAAATGAAAAAGTCTTGAGTTGTCAATTTGAAAAAAAACATCCTATTTACAAAGACGTAGAAACTTAAAAACAACTATACAGAAAAATTACTGCAATTATCGTATGCACTACCTGTAATATTTACTTTGTGGCTATCTATATGTTATTTTTTTTTTAAAATATCACAGTCAATGATACTAGTGAAGTAGCCAAAAGACTAATTTAATTAACTTTATTCTACAAAATAGGAGAAATTTTGTAATGTACATAAAGATCACATGATATGAATAGGGAGTGTGGGCTCTGATCGGGTGTTGAAGAATTGTAGAGATAAACATTTGCTTATCTGGCAAAGTTCATCTAGCCACAAATTATTTAGATTTGAAATATGAAATGGGTTGTCAGTAACAGCCTCTATAACAGTGTTTTTCAACTCCAGTCCTCAAGACTCAACAACAGCTCAAGTTTTCAGGATTTCCTCAGGACTGCACAGGTGATCTCATTATTGTCAGTGCTTTCTGCGGGGGATCCTGAAAACATGACCTGTTGGTGAGTCTTGAGGACTGGAGTTGAGAAACACTGCTCTATAACATGGAAGTCTCATTCTCAAACAGTCGCCATCACCTGCTTAATTTCTCTGCATTGACCTTTACAAAGAAATTGTAGAATTGCACACAACATTTTAAATAAATTTCATTACGTGTAATACATGGTTGGTCCAGGTCAGCCAAAAAAGAGAACTACAAACAGAAGCACAGGTTACCGGCTCACCTTGATTGCAGATCTTGTCACCTGGCAGCCCTCCACTTAGTTTCCTATACGATGCAGCACGGATCCTAGCCCTCAGTCCTGGGCTGTAACGATTCATGGGATACATGAAAAATGAAGAAACGAGTGGATCCAGGACGTAGAAACTTGAATTTATAATACTTCTTAATGCAAAGATAAAATAACGGCAATAACCGACGCGTTTCGGGTACAAAGATTCTCCCTTGTTCACGGCTCTAATACACAGTTACTATGTTGCTTAAATAGGGAGGTTCTGTTTGCACATATACATCACTTTCCCTTTTTTTTTTAAAACCCTTTAAACTTTACGTATTTAAAACATATATTGCCTATTGAAATACATATTTTTAAATCTTTATATACAACCTCTATATGTAACTGTACAGATTTCAAAAAAACCCCTTCTGCACTAACTTATTGGTATAAAATATGCTAAATGTTGCGGAGGTTCATTCCTGCTGGTGCTCTTGTCTGTAATTCCATGATCCAATATCCCTCCCTTAGCGCACCTTTTTTGTCCAATCACCTCCTCTTCTCGATTGCTCCACTTTTTCTATACCTACAAATGCAAAACTCTGCATATTACCTTCATTTTTTCTAAAAAGTGTTTGACCGCACCCGAAGTTATTTGTCCCTTTTAATGTCAATGTAAATTTCCGCTTTTATGTGTCTTTAGTTTTCTTAGCTGCTGCCCACATACAAAAGATCATGGTTTTTGCAATGTATGCCGTATACACATGATCTGTGTCAAAATTTTGATAAATCCCTTTATTTGATATTCTTTTTGATCGTAAAATTTTTTTTTATCTTTAGATTTTTTGGTTGTATACTGGCATACATTGCATTCCCTACCTCCAAAAGGGGAAAAATCCCTTCTGGGATAACCACATATTATTTTGTTTTTTGCTGCAGAAATTCATTAGATGTTACTTCATTACCAATAGTTATATTTCTTTTCGGTAGCATCGTACTCCTCTATCTAATATGCTTGCTAGTTGTTCGTCCGGGCCTTAAGATAATTATGTTTTTATAAAATATTCTGTTTATATCCTCAAAGTTGGTTTTATATGGAATAGAGAAAAAAATTTGTTTCTCTACATTAATTCCTTCCTTTTTATTTTTATTTGGAATATAAAGATCTCTTTGTGTTCTATTTTCTATTTTTTTATAGCTTTTTTTATTTGTGTATCTTTATACCTCTTTCAATCAGTCATTTCCACAATTTTTTGTTCTTTTTGAAAATCCTCATGTACTGTACATGCTCTTTTGCTCTTATTAGTTCCCCTAGTGGTATAGAATCCAAATTAAGTTGTGAATGGCAGCTATCTGCTCTAAGTGTTGTATTACCACTTATGGCTTTCGGTACAAGGTTGTCTTTACCCTGGATTTATTCAAATCTCCTTCTAGCATAATGTCAAGGAAAGGGATCACAGTTTTATGATATTGATAGGTAAACCTCAAATTACATGAATTAGAATTGATATACTGTATGAACTCCGGTATGGACGCCACATCGTGACCCCAAACTATAAGGAGGTCATCGATGTAGCGCCCATACCAGAGCACACAGTGTGAAAATGGATTATCGACACTGAACATGGCATGGTGCTCCCACCATGCCATATATAAGTTTGCTATGGATGGCGAGGATGTCACACCCATAGGGACCCCCATTAACTGAATGTAATAAGTGTCGTCAAATCTGAAAAAATTGTTCTTTACTAGGAATTCTATGCTTTCCAAAAGGAACAGTTTAAGACCCTCGCCATATTGACTAAATTTATTAAGATGATACTCTATAGCTGGCAAAATTAGATCTTGAGGAATATTGGAATATAAGCTAACTACATCCAAATCCAACCATGTATAATTTTGGACCAGGTGAACTCTTGAAATGCTTGCAGTACCGAAGTACTATTTTTTAGATACCCCGGGGACAGTACATACTAGTGGCTGGAGATATTTTGTCTACATAATTGCTCAATCTTTCCAATAAGCTGTTATTGCTAGAAATTAAATTGGACGCATGTTTGGAGGAAATTGATTTTTGTGAAGTTTGGGTACTCCATAGAGTATAGGTACTTGAGCATTATCTATGTCCAAATATTTTCTCTGTTTATCATTTAGAGCACCCAACTTTATTGCCTCATCCAATAATTTTCTCAAATTTTTTTTGTATGCTACTCATGGATTCTGTCTAGTTTTCTATATGTGTTAGTAAACTTCCAAAAATTTTCCCAAAATTGCTTTGTTGTATTTGATTGTCGTCCATTTTCCATGTTAACCCTCCCTTGTCCCCCTTTCTGCTGACAAGATTTTTATTTTGCTTTAATTCTTGTATAGCTTTCCGCTCCTGTTTACTTATGTTTTTTTTGATTTTTATTATTATTTTCTTTAATATTTGCGTAAGTCCCTCTCCATTGTCATCTGAAAGGCGTCCATGGTGTTAACCTCGATTTAATAGGATAAAAATTGGGGTTACTATAATCAAGGATGATGTTACTATTATCTATTTTCCCCGTCTTCATTTCCGTTTGTAAATTCCTTTAATCAGAAAAGGGCCTGTTGTTCTCTGAATGATAACATATCAAACTCATTATCTATTCTATCTTTATTTTCCCTTTTAAACCCGTTGATTTGTTATCTCACTAGATATATCTTCTGTCCTCAAAATATCTTTTCACAGTTAATGATCTTACAAATTTTTTTATGTCCAACATAACATCAAATAACTGGAATTTACCTGGTTGGGGGAAAATTAATTCCTTTTTGTAAAACCTTCTGTTGGGGCCTTGATAGAATGTAAAGGGGTAAGGCAAAACTACAGTACTTGTTTCTTTCTCTTGTTTTTTTTTTTTCTGTCAAATTCTCCGTGTTTTTCTTTTTTTGCTTTCTGCCCTCCCCGTTTTTTGCTTGCCTTAGAGGTAGATGTTTCTCTCATGTTGTCTTGTATGTTATTTCCTTTTGATTTGTTTTCCTCTTATTGCGTTTTCTTTCCACTGAAATCGCATCCGAATCGAAGTTCCTGGTTCAGTGTGATCAATGTCCGAGAAAACTGACTTCTTTTTTGCCACCTTTATATCTGCGTGTAAATTTACTTCTTGATCTTGACTGTCTGTATTGATGGTCTTTTTTCCATGTATATATTTTTTTATTTTCATAATCAATTACGTCTCTTTTGGGATTTTGATTTTTTGTGTCCATAATCAGTCCTTCTATTTTTTGTATATTGATTTTTATGTTTTTCTGTAGCTTCTCATAATCCGGATCTTTCCCTTTTATTCAGCCACCTCCACATTCAAATTTTTAATCTGTTTTTTTGTACCTCCAATAATTTTATCTTTCAAATCTATGATCAATTTTTCAAATTTGTAGAGCACTCAGTTAGAACTTGGTTCCATTTGGTGATGAATTCCTGTGTATAAACGAAAGTTGGTACTTATATTCTTAGTCCCCGTGGTATGATGTTCTTTTCCAGGTAAGTGCTAAGGGAATTACGATCCCACCATAGTTTTGTTTCATTAATTAACACTATTTCCAATTTCTTTATACATTCTTTTAAATTAGTTTTATCTTCTATCGTGTTTACAGTTGTTCCAAACACTTTTTGCCGCTTTGTCTCTCTATCCATATTTGAATGAGACATCAACTATGTTCACGGTTCTTTGTTATGTGCTTTGCTTCGCATATGTTTAGTGCAAATCAGGTAAACAGTATCTTTGCATTATATATAATGTCCTCTAGCGGAGCGCCTAAGGTAATGGGAATCCTGCGTATGGTGATAAGTGTTTAAAGGTAAAACTTCTCCGGTTTCCAAAAGGGCTGACTTTACTTGACCCAACAAACAGAAGCACAGGTTACCGGCATCACCTTGATTGCAGATCTTGTCACCTGGCAGCCTCCGCTTAGTTTCCTATACGATGCAGGCCCCGGATCCTGCAAATCATTGCGAGGTTCATTCCTGCTGGTGCCTGCTGTAATTCCAGGATCCAAATTTCCTCCTTAACGCACCTTTTTGTCCAAATCACTCCCTCCGATTGCTCCACTTTTCTATACCTACAAAATGCAAAACTCTGCATATTTCCTCATGTTTTTCTAAAAAGTGTTTGACCCCACAGAATTATTTGTCCCTTTTTAATGTCATGTACAAGTTCCGCTATTGTGTCCTTTAGTTTTCTTAAAGCGCTTTCCCACATACAAAAGATACAGGATTTCAATGTATGCCGTATACCACATGATCTGTTTTACAATTGATAAATCCCTTTATTTGATATTCTTTGATTGTAATAATTTCTTTTTATCTTTAGATTTTAGGTTGTATACTGGCATACATTGCATCTCCTACCTCCACAGGGGAAATATCAATTATTACGATCAAAAAGAATATCAAATAAAGGGATTTATCAATTGTGACACAGATCATGTGGCATACGGCATACATTGCAAATCCTGTGATCTTTTGTATGTGGGCAGCAGCATAAGAAAACTAAAGACACGTATAGCGGAACATGTACATGACATTAAAAAGGGACAAATAACTTCTGGTGCGGTCAAACACTTTTTAGAAAAACATGAAGGTAATATGCAGAGTTTTGCATTTGTAGGTATAGAAAAAGTGGAGCAATCGAGAAGATGGAGGTGATTGGACAAAAAAGGTGATTCTAATGGAGGCATATTGAATCCTGGAATTACAGACAAGAGCACCAGCAGGAATGAACCTCCGCAACGATTTAGCATATATATACCAATAAGTTAGTGCAGAAGGGTTATTATTGAAATCTGTACAGTTACATATAGAGGTTGTATATAAAGATTAAATATATGTGATTTTCAATAGGCAATATATGTTTTAAATACGTATGTTTTAAAGGGTTAAAAAAGAAAGGGATGTGATGTCATATGTGACGAAACAGGAACCTCCCTATTTAAGCAACATAGTAACATGTGTATTAGAGCCGTGAACAAGGGTGAATCTTTGTACCCGAAACGCGTCGGTTATTGCCGTTATTTTATCTTTGCCTTAAGAAGTATTAATAAATTCAAGTTTCTACGTACGCTGGATCCACTCGTTGCATTCATTTGCATGTATCCCATGAATCGCTACAGCCAAGGACTGAGGGCTAGGATCCGTGCTGCATCGTATAGGAAACTAAGCGGAGGGCTGCCAGGTGACAAGATCTGCAATCAAGGTGAGCCGGTAACCTGTGCTTCTGTTTGTTGTTCAAGTAAAGTCAGTCCTTTGGAAACCGGAGAAGTTTTACCTTTAAACTACTTATCACCATACAGCAGGATTACCATTACCATAGGCGCCCCGCTAGAGGACATTATATATAATGCAAAGATACTGTTTACCTGATTTGCACTAACATATGCGAAGCAAAGCACATAACATAGAACCGTGAACATAGTTGATGTCTCATTCAAATATGGATAGAGAGACAAAGCTGGCACAAGTGTTTGGAACAACTGTAAACACGATAGAAGATAAAACTAATTTAAAAGAATGTATAAAGAAATTGGAAAAAGTGTTAATTAATGAAACAAAACTATGGTGGGATCGTAATTCCCTTAGCACTTACCTGGAAAAGAACATCATACCACGGGGACTAAGAATATATAAAGTACCAACTTTCGTTTATACACAGGAATTCATCACCAAATGGAACCAAGTTCTAACTGAGTGCTCTACAAATTTGATAAAATTGATCATAGAGTTTGAAAGTAATAAATTATTGGAGGTGCAAGAACAGATTAAAAATTTGAATGTGGAGGTGGCTGAATATTAGGAAGATCCGGATTATGAGAAGCTACAGAAAAACATCAAAATCAATATACAAAAAATAGAAGGACTGATTATGGACACAAAAAAACAAAAATACCAAAGAGACGTAATTGATTATGAAAATAATAAAATATATACATGGAAAAAAGACCATCAATACAGACAGTCAAGATCAAGAAGTAAATTTACACGCAGATATAATGGTGGCAAAAAAGAAGTCAGTTTCTCGGACATTGATCACACTGAACCAGGAACTTCAGATTCGGATGCGATTTCAGTGGAAGAAACGCAATAAGAGGAAAAACAAATCAAAAAGGAAATAACATACAAGACAACATGAGAGAAACATCTACCTCTAAGCAAGTAAAAAACGGGGAGGCAGAAAGCACAAAAAGAAAAACACGGAGAATTTGACAGAAAACAAAAAACAAGAGAAAGAAACAAGTACTGTAGTATGCCTTACCCCATACATTCTATCAGAGGCCCAACAGAAGGTGTTACAAAGAGGACTTAATTTTGCCCCAACCAGGAAATTCCAGTTATTTGATGTTATGTTGGACATAAATAAATTTGTAAGATCATTAACTGTGAAAAGATATTTTGAGGAACAAGAAGATATATCTAGGGAGATAACAAATCAACAGGTTAAACAAAATAAAGATAGAATAGATAATGAGTTTGATATGTTATCATTCAGAGAACAACAAGCCCTTTTCTCATTAAAGGAATTACAAACGGAAAATGAAGACAGGAAAATAGATAATAGTAACATCATCCTTGATTATAGTAACCCCAATTTTTATCCTATTAAATCGAGAGTTAACACCATGGACGCCTTTCAGATGACAATGGAGAGAGACTTACGCAAACTATTAAAGAAAAATAATAATAAAAATCAAAATAACATAAGTAAACAGGAGCGGAAAGCTATACAAGAATTAAAGCAAAATAAAAATCTTGTCATCAGAAAGGCGGACAAGGGAGGGTTAACAGTGGTAATGGACGACAATCTATACAACAAAGCAATATTTGAAATTTTGGAAGATACTAACACATATAGAAAACTAAGACAGAATCCAATGATTAGCATACAAAAAAATTTGAGAAAATTATTGGATGAGGGCATAAAGTTGGGTGCTCTAAATGATAAACAGAGAAAATATTTGGACATAGATAATGCTCAAGTACCTATACTCTATGGAGTACCCAAACTTCACAAAAATCAATTTCCTCCAAACATGCGTCCAATAGTTTCTAGCAATAACAGCTTATTGGAAAGATTGAGCAATTATGTAGACAAATATCTCCAGCCACTAGTATGTACTGTCCCGGGATATCTAAAAGATAGTACTTCGGTACTGCAAGCATTTCAAGAGTTCACCTGGTCCAAAAATTATACATGGTTGGGATTGGATGTAGTTAGTTTATATTCCAATATTCCTCAAGATCTAATTTGGCCCAGGGGTGTTACAGATGAATGAACCAGGATCCCGGGGGTTGTGTTTTGTCAAATTCAAAATTTTGGGTAGTCATGGTCCAGCCCAAAAAATTAGTTTGGTAGTTTCATTAAAAGGCCCAGGCCCCTTCTTTTGGTTAGCTCAGGGTCCAGAAGTTATTTTGGAAACTCTTCCGAAAGACTTATTTTTCCTATCGGGTTCCAGGGCCCAGAGCAGGGGTCTAGCCTTGGCCACCCTAAAAAGTTTCCAAACCATTCCCGCCCAAGCTTACTTTCCCTAGTCATTTCCCCCAGAGCAGTTATTTTGGGCCATCTTCCACCCCAGAGTTTGTTTCCTAGCTAGGTCCAGCCCAATTAGTTTGGTGCTAGGTCCAGCCCAGATTATTGGACTAGTTAGGTCCCGCCCCCTTCTGAGTCCCCTTTAAACGTCCCCGCCCTGACCCTTTGATGTGGCTTAGGTCCCGCCCCTGGTTTAGTCCCCGGGCTTAGGTCCGCCCTGAGCCTTTGAGTCCCCGGGTTTACGGTTTTTAAAGCCCTACCTTTCTAGTCCCCGGGCTTCGGTCCCCCCCCTGGGGGGGTTTTAGCCCCCCCTGGCAAAAACGTCCCGTGAGCCTTCTGAGCCCCCCGGTGGGCTTACGGCCCCACTCTGGTTCCCCCCATTTTTCCAGGGGCCCCCCCGCTTGTTCCTCCCATGGAACCTCCTTTTGTTTTTCCCATACGGTTTTACAGCCCAAATTTTTTGGGTTGCCCCAAAGTTTGGGGCCCCGGGCCCTTTGGGAAGTTTTCTGGAAAATTTTAAAAGGGGGAGAGGGGGCTTTTGAGGGGGGGATTACGGCAACGGTTCATGCCGTGGTCCCCCCCTTTGGCCCGTCGCCTGTCCCGGCCTGCCATGTTCTGCGGGGCCCCTGTGCGGGGGGTCCCAGCAGCCTGTGTTGCATGACTTGCCTGTCCTGTCCGTCTTTTTGGGCTTCCTGGTCCTGTTGTGCACTGTCCCTCCTAAGGCGGCGCCGGCAGCTTCCTCCCTATTTATAGTTTCCTTTCTGTGCCCCTTCCTTTTCACCCCTGCCCCCTGGCATAAGAGGAAGTTTTTGTCTCTCTCTGGGTCAGTTCATTGATCTGCTGCGTCTTTGCTGTTCCAGCTGTTTCCCCATCTGAGCTCCTCCCCGCATCTCGGGTCTGTGTTTGAGCCTTTAACCCGAATGCGGGGTCCAGTGTTTTTGTCATCTAGCTCCTGGCCGTCCGTCCTCGGCTGTGTCTCCTGTACCCTCCCGGGTTTCCTGTCCGTATGTGCTCTCCTGTTCTCCCCGGTTTCCCGGGTCTGTACCTTTTTTTTTCCCCCCCATTCCCTCCCGGTACCTGTGGTGCTATGTGTACTTTAACCCTCGATCCTGCTGGTTCCTGGTTGTTTTCCTCCCCCTGCTTATTTTCTCCATGTTCCTGTGTTTTCCTTCCTGTACCCCGCTGTCACCGCAGGTACCAGGGTCGGGGGGTGTGACCTGGGGGCCCCGCACCCAAAGTCCCATCCCGCTTTGCGGGGGGCCTCTGGCGAAGACCGGGGCCCCCCTTAGACCCCCCCTCCCCTGGCGGGGGTCCCAACCACCTGCCTGCGTTGATCACAGAGGATCCACCCCCGGGATGTCTGGGGTGGGCGTTTTTCGGACGTCCATCGGGCCCACTGTTACAGTTTTAAAAAGACCATGGATCCCCCCGGGTGCCCGCCCCGTCAGAGTGTCTCCCCCCCTTTGGGCCTAGCTCATGGCCAGCCCAAGCTTCCGTTTTTGCCTAGCTCATGGTCCAGCCCAGAGCTTTTTTGGCCCTAGCTCATGGTCCACCCCCGAGTTTACTTTTGGCCTAGTCATGGTCCCCCAGAGTTACGTTTGGGCCACTCATTCCAGCCCAGGTTTAAACGTTTGGCCTAGCTCAGGTCCAGCCAAGCTTACTTTTTGGCCTCTCTGGCCCCACCCCAGAGCTTATTTTGGGCCCAGCTCAGGGTCCAGCCCAGAGTTTAAAGTTTGGCCTACTCATGGCCCCGCCCAGACTTCTTTTGGCCTGCTAGGCCCCCGCCCAGAGCTTACGTTTGGCCGCCAGGGGTCCCCAAGCTTCCGTTTTTGGCCACCAGGGTTCCCAGCCCCGGCTTACGTTTGGCCTGCTCGGTCCAGCCCAGCCTTCGTTTGGCCTGCTTCGGTCCCCCCTGAGCCTTTGAGCCCCCCGGGGTTAGGGTCCCCCCCTGACCCTTCTGAGTCCCCGTGCTTAACGGCCCCCGCCGGACCTTCTGGTCCCCGGGTTCTACGGCCCCCCGGCTCTGGGTTCCCCTCCCATTTTGCCTATGCCCCGCTTGTTCCTCCCTGACCTCCCGTTTCTAGTTTTCCTATACGGCTATTATACAGCCTGTACTTTTTTTTGGGGTTTTGCCCCCCGTAGAAGTGCGGGCCCCGGGCCCTATGTGGAATGCCATTCTGTGATTTGGGGGGGGAGGAGGGGGTTTTTGGGGGGGGGTTTGGTCACGGGTTCATGCGTGGTCCCTGCCTTGGAAACCCTCGCCCGTCCCTGCCTGCCATTCTTGCTTTTGGGCTCCCTGTGCAGGGGTCCCCGCACCTGTGTTTTCTGCTAGACTTCCTGTCCTTTCCAGTTTGTTGCTTTCCCGGGTCCTTTGGACTGTGCCTCCAAGGGGGTGGCGCCCCGGGAGTTCCTGCCTATTTATAGTTTCCCGTTCTGTGCACCTTTCCCCTTCCCCCTGCCTTGGCTATAAGAGGAATTCTTTTCCTTCTTCTGGGTCAGTTCATTGCATCTGCTGCAGTTTTTGTGTGTCCACTGCTTCCCATCTTGAGCTCCTGCCAGCCTAGGTCTGCTGTTTGAAAACCTTTAAAAACCCTTGATGTGGTCCAGTGTCTTGTCATTGGCTCCTGGCCGTCCTCCGTCTGTCTGTGTCTCCCCGTTATCCCGCCGTGTTTTTTGTCTGTATGTGCTTCCTGTTTTCCCCCCTTTTCCCTGGTCTGTACCTGATGGTTACCCCCCCCCGTTCCTCCCATCCTGTGGGCTTGTTTCATTTACCCTCCCGAATCCTGCGTGTTCCTAGTAGTTTTTTCCCGCCCTGCTTATGTTTTTCCTATTTCCTGTGTTCCCGTCCTGTACCCCCGGGTTCAAGAGGTAGCCACTCGGGGGGATACCTGGGGGTCCCGCAGCCAAGTCCATCCCCCTTTTTGGGCGGGCTCTGGGGGGAAAAAACCAGGGGCCCCTTAGACTCCACTCCCCCGGGGTGGTCCTCCCGCCCACCCGCCTGGGTGATCACAGAGGATCCACACCCGGTTTTTCGCGTCGGCGCTTCGGCTTAGTCCCTTTCGGCGCCGCACTTTACCAACCCCTATACTTTGGATTCTATACCCCAGGGGAACTAATAAGACAAAAAAGAGCATGTACAGTACATGAGGGTTTTCAAAAAAAACAAAAAAATTTTGGAAACTAACTGATTTTAAAGAGGATATAAAGATACACAAATAAAAGAGCTTAAAAAATAGAAAATAAAAACAAAAAGGGTCTGTTATACCCAAAAAAAAAAAATAAATAAAAAAGGAAGGAATTAATGAAGAAACAAATTTTTTTTTCTACTCCCTATAACACCCAATTTGAGATAAAAAAGAAAATTTTAAAAAACATAAATATCTTTGGGGGACGAACAAAAGCAAGCAATTTTGATAGAGGAGTTAGACAAAACCCAAAAGAAAAAACTATTGGTAATGAAGTAACATCTAATGATTTCTGCAGCAAAAAACAAAATAAAATGTGGTTATCCCAGAAGGGATTTTTTCCCCTGTGGAGGTAGGAGATGCAATGTATGCCAGTATACAACCAAAAATCTAAAGATAAAAAGAACTTATTACGATCAAAAAGAATATCAAATAAAGGGATTTATCAATTGTGACACAGATCATGTGGTATACGGCATACATTGCAAATCCTGTGATCTTTTGTATGTGGGCAGCAGCATAAGAAAACTAAAGACACGTATAGCGGAACATGTACATGACATTAAAAAGGGACAAATAACTTCTGGTGCGGTCAAACACTTTTTTAGAAAAACATGAAGGTAATATGCAGAGTTTTGCATTTGTAGGTATAGAAAAAGTGGAGCAATCGAGAAGAGGAGGTGATTGGACAAAAAAGGTGCGTCTAAGGGAGGCATATTGGATCCTGGAATTACAGACAAGAGCACCAGCAGGAATGAGCCTCCGCAACGATTTAGCATATATATACCAATAAGTTAGTGCAGAAGGGTTATTATTGAAATCTGTACAGTTACATATAGAGGTTGTATATAAAGATTAAATATATGTGATTTTCAATAGGCATAATATGTTTTAAATACGTATGTTTTAAAGGGTTAAAAAAGAAAGGGATGTGATGTCATATGTGACGAAACAGGAACCTCCCTATTTAAGCAACATAGTAACATGTGTATTAGAGCCGTGAACAAGGGTGAATCTTTGTACCCGAAACGCGTCAGTTATTGCCGTTATTTTATCTTTGCATTAAGAAGTATTAATAAATTCAAGTTTCTACGTACACTGGATCCACTCGTTGCATTCATTTGCATGTATCCCAAAAAAAGAGAACTACTTTTAATTAGCTGCTTTTAGATCTGACTCATATAGTTGGGTTCCAATCTATATGAATGATATGCCTCTATAGATCGTTTAAAAAATGTATCAGCCCTTATGCAAAATTGGTTTGACAATTTATTTGTCTTTGTTGATCAATTTATTTCCATAGAATTATTTATTTTAGTTATTACTATGTTGCAGACATCTTAATTACAACAGTCTATAATGTGTTAGGGAATAACTCCCTTTATGTCTTCTTTTACTATCTTTCCCTTTTAGTTATATATTATTTCTAAAGCGATTAATAATACATTTTTACAAAAAAGCTTTGGCTCACTACCAACAGTTAAAGGTATAACGAAGTTGATGACTTAACATAGCAGGCAACACTGCAGAGCTATTGATAATAAAACAAGAGTTCTGTACAGTGAATCGACTTCCAGGCTCTCAATCCCCAAATAATAAAACACAAACCAATTAAGAAGAGTACTTTTGTCCTGTTCTTCTGCCAATGTGGAAGTGTTGTGACAGCAATTCAAAGGTCTTTAATGGAAAAAGTATCTTAATCTTTAGAGGATTTCCTGCACTTTCTCTTTAGATGCTAAAAATAAACTAAAGCAGCTTTATTAACTCTTTATGTTCCCAATCCACTGACAGAATTTTTCAATACATTGTATATTGATTTAGTAAGAAAAACTTGATTTAGAAAGTAATGGCACTAATTAAAAAAAGGACGTTCTGTACATTTTTGTAACAAAGAAAACATTCCTTTATATTTGATTAATGTCACTAAGACCACTAAGAGAAGAACAATTAATAATTAAAATAAAATGACAGAGCAGGTTGTGCATATGCAGGAGAGTGGAGAATGTCAATGCATCTGCCCTAAGGTGCACATATATATGAGATTAATCGCTTACCAGCCTATATGCGGAGGATCAGTAACCATTTAATGTGTATAGGGGTCACAAGACCAGCAGATTGTAGGGGACCACGGCACACCAAACTCTTATGAGCATACAAAGAACACACTGAACAAAGGTTTACAAAGATACAGCAGATGCCATAGGTCAAGTGATGTTTCAGCCATAGCTTTTATCAAAATACACATCTGAATAAGGCACGTTTAAGTAGAGGCGAGTATATGTGTGGTAGTACTATATGAAAGTAAAATTTGCGTTGGTAATAAGGAATCAAATATGTAGTGGATAAGGTATACCAGTAGGGTCTGGGTCTGGTAAGAGGAGGTGAAAAGGACGTCTCTTCTACTTAAACGTGTCCTGTTCAGATGTCTATTTTAACAAAGGCTATGACCGAAACATCACCTGAACATTGTATCATTGTAAATCTTTGCTCAATGTATTCTTTGTAAGCAGTATTTGATACATTTTTGTAAATACGAATATTCCCTAATAGATCCACTTATATGTTCATAAGAGTTTGGTGTGCCGTGGTCCCCCTACTATTTGTAACTTGGTCATATTTTGACCATTCCACATGAACACCCACCGCCTAGGTATGCATTATTGTACATATTCTTTACAAGACTACCAGATTGTAGATGTTTGGAATTTGGACATGCTGGATCTCAAGATGCCTTAACATTTGTTCCCAGAAGAGACGAGCCACTGCAAAGGGTGTCTGGAAACTTCTTAGGGTAGATTCACACCTATGTTTTTAAATCCATAAAAAATGGATGTATTATAAAAAGTAAAGAAAAAAACAACATCAATAGACCATAATCAATTTTTGTAACTTATCCGTTAAAAAAATGGATCAGTTGACAATCAGTTTGTCTCCATTTCTCAACAGTTTAAAATGGATGCCTGCATGTGCAGAAATAAAAAAAACTGATCTGTATAAAAAGTATACAAATTAACGGCCATCCATTTATATACATTTCATATTGAACTCAATTAGAAAAAAAAAATGGACTACTCCTTTCTGTCAGAAATCCGTTGGAAATAATAGCACAACACTATTTTCAAAAATGGATTTTTTTACAGAACAAAGCAGAGCTGAACTGATGACTTTAAAACCCCATTGAAATCATTGGGAGACCAATTCTTTCACTTTCAATTCCGTTTTAGTGTCTCACAACCTAAAGGAACGACGGATTTCATAACACAGGTGTGAATCCACCATTATTTCCTTTTTCACTCTGAAGACATACGCTGTATATCAGAAACAAACAATGCTTCTCTCATTGGGCACTACCAACTATTTGTTCGAAGGAAAATCAGGGATTCCTGAGTAAAAGGTGGCAAAGATGCCAATTAGTTTAATAAACAGTAAAACCACACAGGCAGTTAAGAAAAACTACCTGTTTCCAGACTGGACCAGTTTCTTCATCAAGTATGATGGTCTCTGTAAAGGAGTGGGAGATTCAGCTAAAGGTCAATTGAGATATCTAAAATGTATGAGCAGTTTTAATTTGTAATTTGAAATGATGTGATGATACAATATCACAGTGACATTTGAGATGGGTGAATCGATTCTAACGAAGTGGAATTTGTTTAGAATTTCAGGAAAGGTTATGGTACTTTGCGGGAATGAATCGTCTTTTTTCCCTAAAATGGCCGCGAGCACATGGCGTGACATGGGGCAGAGAAAACTTGGGAGGAAAAAACAAGTACACCTCAATGATATGTGCAGACATGAAGCCTATCTGCGACAGCGGGCTTATGTGGATGTTACAGCTAGGATGGGCGAATTTCTTAGAAAAATTCCAATTCGCTGAGTTGCGATTTTCGACAAACATTAGTTTCGACCCTGAAATTTATTCACGGCGAACCACATCTAAAAAACAGCTATTTCCAGGCTGCCAGAGGCCTATTGGGTGTTGTTAGAATGTTGTGCCATGTCGCCTCAAATTATAAACGGGAGGCATGGTTGGTCTCATAACAATGCTGTGTTTTAGTATGACATGCACATGACAGCTGCCGCTCTTCTTCTCTTGCCGCTTCATTCTAAAATTCCCTGAGCACTTACGGGGGCAAAAAATGACAAAAAATCTGAAGTGGGAAAGCAGCCTGACAAAGTCATGTCAGCGCCAGCTGGAAAAAAACGAGCTAATGCTAAGATCCTACAATAGCGTCAAAGAAGACAATAGTAGGTTCTGAAGACGGCACACCCCCCCCCCCCCCCCCCCCCCCCCCTGTTCGCGACACCGTTAAGGGACGAAACAGCAGGGGTCACTCCACGAGGCCAGAGCTTTTAACTGTACCAAATTGCTTCCACAGAATATGACAGAACATGTACTGTTAACGTTGATACATGTAGAGGCACCACGAATGAGGGAGAGGGGTGTCGGCAGTAATTTTGCGTGACGTCTTCTGATAATTTTGCCCTTCCTTTCATCTGGTCAGTGTCCGCTTTCAATCCGGTCAATAAATCCATCAGTATTGCTAAAGCCAAAAACAAAAAGGAGTTGATCCCCAAACAGAGATGACCAGTAATTGGGATATTTGCATCGTCTTCTGTGTTACTGTATCCATCCTGCTTTTGGGGCTAGACAATCATGATCCTTCCCATTCCTTCTGATAGGTGAAAAGAAGGGGAAAACCAAGCATAGTGGCAATGTCATAGAGTGGTGGAGGGTGGAAACAGCAATAGGAAACCACAGGGTGTTCTAGTGAGACAGTGGTCAATTGGCAGCAGCATGAGTAGGCCACACGAGTGGGCACAATGACAGAGTGTGGAGGCGGCAGCAACATCAGTAGGCCACAGAGTGGCACAAAGACAGAGGGTGGAGGTGGCAACAACATGAGTAGACCACCGATTTGCTCACTGACACAGTGTGGAGGTTACGGCAGCACCAGCAGCAGAATGAGATCAGAGAGTTGCACAATGACAGAGTGTGTAGGTGGCGACATTGGCAGCAGCATAAGGTCATACAGTGGCACAATGACACAGTGTGGAGGTGAAGGCAGCAGCATCAGCAGCAGCAGCATGAGGTCAGAGAGTGGCACAATGACAGAGTGTGGAGGTGGCGGCAGCAGCAGCAGCAGCAGCAGCAGCATGAGTTCATAGAGTGGCACAATGGAACAGTGTTGAGGTGATGGGCAACCAGCAGCTGCATGAGGTACAGGAGAGTGGCACAAAAAAATGACAGAGTGTGGAGGCGGGTGGCAATACCAGTCCCTGGTAAAAATGGTAAAAGGCAGATGGAGCAACTGGCAGCAGATGTGTGGCATCAGGCAGGTGGCAGCATAAGAAAAGAGGCAGGTAGTTTGAATCCAGACTCATTTCTCAAAGTTTTGGGGAGGCATCATGGCTGATCTAAACTGATGCATAAGGCATTGATGTGTGGAAATCCTGGCCGATCCAAGCCTGATTAATTTGACCAAAGGTCAGTCTCTCCACATTTCAGGGGTGGACAGCGGGTTCTCCATGGGTGGTAACCGATGGCCCGCCGAACTGACTCAACGCTCTGATGCACACTCACTGGGCCGGGCAGGACGTTCTCAGTGCAAACTCGGCAAGTTGCAAGCCACAATCCAGTTTGGCTGTCTCAGTAGTAACAGGGGATTTCTAACTGGGTGGCAGAGTGCTGTCACCAAGAAAGGCCACCACGTGCTGGTTTAGGGTCTGCTCCAGGTCCTGCTGCTGCTGAGTACTCTCCTCACTAGGTGAAGGAAACTACTCATCAACGACTCCAGACTTAGGCTGCTGTTGATATAGCTGCTATTGCTCCTACCCCCAACCTTCCCATAGCAGCCGTGGCAGTGGTACATGAGTGATGAGGAACCCCCGGTCAGACCTGTCTAAGGATGGACGATGCTACACATAGGCAGCGGCAAAAATGGACTACACAGGGGTTTCTCTATAGTGACGCCTAGTTTCTCCTTCCTCTCGGCCAGTGGGATAAAGGCTCCCATTTTGGACCGGTACCGAGGGTCCAATAGGGTGGAGAGCCAGAATTCATCCTTCTGCCAGATGGTGACTTTTCAGCTGTCACTAGCCAAGCAATTCAGCATGCTGCGGGCCATCTGCGCAAGTGACTCTGAGGAACTTCCTGCCTCCATCTCCAGTGTATACTGCCACCGGTGCTTCTGGGTCATCTGCCTCGTCTTCCTCATCTCTCTCTTACCTCCTCCAGAAGCTCATGACTTCTCTCTCCTGTCTCCTGATCATAGAAAAACCACTAATTTCACAAAAAACAATGCTTGTGCTCCAATGTCCTCCTCCACCCCAGTTCAGCCCCCACCGGGACTCATGTGGCCGTGAGATGTAGGCACCAGTCTCCAGTCCCTGTCAGACAGATTTTGCAGCCAATCTGTTCAAGGGCATGAAGCACGTGGAATGACGGTTATTCATCCCGTAAGTCCTGCGATGACAAATAACGTGGCCCACCTTCAAAGGGCCTGAGGAAAAACGGCAAGGTGTCACGCATGAGCTGCCACTGGATGACATCAAAATATACACAGGGGAGTACTCCTCCTCCACTTGCATTTCAAAAATCAAAAAAACGTTATTGGATTTCTCTGTTCATACAGTCGGGTTACTAACATATGGAGGCTGGTCTTCCAACGGGTGGAAATATTGCATATCAGCCTGATTGGGGGGGGCTGTTGTGCCGCTGCAGCTCGAGTAGGGTGTGTTGGCTTTGTAAGGAATGGATTATGTGCACTGCACAGTTTACTGGCCATTTTGAGAATGTCTTGAAGGGGTGAAAAGACTTCAGGAACCTTTTAACAACCAGATTGAAACAGTGCGCCATGCAGGGTGCATGGAACCATCCTCCTTGTGCAAGCACCAGACACCATTTTCTTTCCCATTGTACTGTCACCATGGTTCTACTTTGCAGTTGGCGCAGAGAAAGCAAGGAATCAATTTCGTGTTGCATGACGTGGAGCAGTTCCTCCCCTGTGGGACTTCGTTCGCCCAGGCAAATCAGGTGTAGAACTGCGTGACACCGCTGTGCCCTGCAGATGTGGTATGATGGAGCAGCACTTAGGAATTGTGGAGGAGGAGGTGGTGGTGATTGAGGAGGCGGACATTGGGGCAAAAGGACAAGCAGTTTGACAAACGTGGAGAGAAAGCGGCGTCTTCTGTCCAAGTTGTTGGTTGGCTGGGCAGGAAGCACATTCATCCAGTGGGCCGTAAAGGACATTTACTGTCCCTGAAAGTAGTTACAGCTCCACACGTCAGCACTGCATTGCACCTTGGAAGAAACTGATAGGCACAAGGACTGGCCCACCTTCTGTTCTACATATTTGTGATGGGCTGGTACTGCCTTTTTGGAAAATAAATTATGGCTTGGAACTCTCCACCTCAGCTCGGCACAAGCCATTAGTTCTCTTATAGTGCAGTGTCACACCACTTGGAAAGGGAGGGACTGCATACCAATCACATTGGACAGGAGCACGGTCAGATGGTTGGACTGCATATGTTGTCTCTTGGCAATCACCTCGTTGAACAACTGCTGGCACCACGAGTGGTGAGGAGCAGGAGCATCTGGTCCCAGAGAGGATGGCAAAGACAAGCAGCTCCCTTAGGCAGTGGTGGAGCCTTGACTGGCTGCAATGGCATGTGTGCCACTGGGCGCTGCTGCCACTGTTGCTGCGGTGGCAGGATGGACACCACAGCTGAGACATGTTTCTCACTCAGTCCACTGGATGGTGATTGCTGCTGTGTTGACGCAGGGCCGTGGTGACCACGTTATGCTACCAGCTATGCTTCACTTTTTTGCCCACAGATTCTACATATACAACATTTCGGTCCCTCTGGTGTCTTAGCAAAAACTGACACACCACTGAGTAGGTGATTTTACCGCCAACGCTCCGCACTGAGTGACTACTAACGCCGCTGCCTTGCTGAGCCCCTGTGCGGCTACTTTCTTGGATCTGCTAAGCAGGTTTTCTACCCCATGGCCGTTTAGCTCCCGACCTCGCACTGCTGCCACCCTACTGACTCACGGCCACACTACCGACTTGCTGGCTGTGCTGCTGCTGACGCGCAAGCTGACACATCTTCTACTGACGAATGATTGATGCAAGCCCTTGCTTCAACTCGGCTCCCAAGTGACGATCAGGCCACATCGTCATCAATTTTGTGTTTGCCAGCCACTGCTATTCTTCCTCAACGGTTTCAGTAATGCAGAGCCTGACTGCTTGCAACATAACCTTCTGTGCCACTCTCCAAAACCCTACCTTCCCACCTACTGCAAGAAGCAACAGATGTCTGCCCACCTCTTCGCTACCAAGTAGCTGCTGACTGTCCCCAAAGAATTCGTCCTTGCTGTATAGTGGCGGTGAGCCCAGACCACATAGTTGATCTCTGGCTGAGGGAACCGAACGGGGCAGAGGTTGGTTGAGGATATGTGAGGGCTGCTGACCCACTCTCGGGCCATGCCTACTAAGTAGTGTTGAGCGATTATTATCGACAAAGTTGAAATCGGCACAGTTTTTATGGTGATCGGATTTTTTAGATCATTGGTTAAATTTAGGTTAAAATCTGTGCAGCATCTATAAAGATCACGCCATTTTCGGGGCTTCCTGTAATTTTGGCGGCCAGGCAAATCAGCTTACGAAAGTAGAGCAGGTGAGATTGTGTGCGACGTCATGACTGGGATGTGTATGGTTGCGATTGGCTGGAAAAATCCACATGACCTCTTTTTACATAGAACAGCCCTTCTGTTTCAGCCTCATGGGTCTCTCAGCGTTCTCAGCAGTAGGGAGTGTGCTCTGCGTATGTATAGTGTCCAAGCAGCTCAGCGAAATTAATTTCTATTTCTTCACAGGAATACCTCTTACTATTTAGCTGTGATCCTTACAATTAGTTAGATTAGAGATTGGAAGATTTTATGTAGTTAGCTAGAGAATTTAAGGAGCATCTACCGCTGTACAAAGTCACGGGGTGAAGCGGGGGGGGGGGGCGCGGCAAAACACAGACAATCTCTATAAAGAATACTGGATAAAGCTCACAAAGATCTTGTGTGGACATTGCTCTGCAATAGCTTTATTATTAAACAGTTTTCTATTTAAATATTTCCGGATATTGGGCAGCATTGAACTTTATTAGATACACATCTTTTCTAGTAAACTGCAGGTCTCTTTGTTAGCGGCAAAACTCCACTTTTATTATCAGTATACATTTCAGATAGGTGTTTCATTCTTCAATTTTGCCCATTCCAGCTTTGTTTGTTATAGCCTACCTTCGCAGTTAAGTTAGAATCCAGCAAATTTTATAGTCACCACAGGGAATTGAAAGGTGCCAAAAACTATCTTGTATTATATGAATCCATAAACAATACGTGTTTTTTGCACTTTTGCCCAGTCCAGATTTGTGATAGTGACATCTTGCACATTAATTTTTAATCCAGCATTTTTATTGTCACCACAGATGAACTTGAAAGGTGCCAAAATATTTGTATTATCGAATACATAACGATAGTGTTTTTTGATTTGCGCACTTACAGCTTTGTTTTCATTGAGGAGCATTGGCATCTAAATCTGAAAAACAGCAAATGATTTATAGTCACCACAGGTGAATTGAAAGGTGCCAAAAATATCTTGTATATTACGAATTTTTAAACCTGATACATGTTTTTGCACTTTTGCAGTCCAGATTTTGTTGATAAACACCATGCACTTAATGTTGAATCCAGCAAATTTTATAGTCACCCAACCAGGTGAAATTGAAACGTGCCAATACATATTCTTGTAATTATACGAATACATTACAGATACGGTTTTTTGACTTTTGGCGCACTAAGCTTTGATTCCATTGAGGCAGCTTGACCTTAAATTCTGAAAACAGCAAATTTATAGTCACCACAGGTGAATTTAAAGGTGCCTCAAAAATATATTTGTATTTACGAATAAAACAGATACGTGTTTTTTGACTTTGGCACACTACAGCTTTGTTCATTGAGGCACGATTGCACTTAAATTGAATCAGCAATTTTATAGTTCACCACAGGTGAATTGAAGTGCGAAAATACATTGTATTATACGAATACATAACAGTACGTGTTTTTTTTGCACTTTTGCTTCGTCCAGATTTGTGATAGAAACCTCTGCAGTAAATTTGAATAAAGGCAATTTTGTTTTCGATTAGAGGGATTCGGAGAATAGCTGTGATTTGCTGTCTTTTTAATAAGAGACTTACGAACTGATTCTATACCTTGTCAAATTTTTTATTTCTTGAAATGGAGCGAAATTTCAGGTGGTAAGCGAGCAAGAGGGGGGTTGCACATTGGGAGGTACGAGGTACGGAGAGAAGGTGCTACTTCCAGTGCTGACGACAACACGCATGACAAAGGAATCATCAGTTGCAGGACCGTCAGGCCTGTATCGCGGGGTCAGTGCCCTGATGAATCTCAGTAACGAACAGCGTCGCCAAATCTGTTCTTCAGTGGTTAATGCAAAACCTGCATCCAGCAGTCTTACCTCCTCGTCCTCCCAGTCACGGACACACAAAGTCGTATCCAGCATCATACAGCATCCGTCCAACATGAACAGAGCCAAATGGGACAACTAGTGTTACCCATCACTGTGAATATCCATTGTCTGAAGACCTCTTTGATGACAAAATGCGTTGGGAGTCAGAAGGCATGTTAAAAGATCGTGGATGATTTATTCGGCTCTGACGCCAGATTACTAATGCATTCAGAGGAGGATAAAGAAGCCGGTCAATCGGCAAAAATCCTAGACGGCGCAACGGCCTTGCAGTGCCCCTTGCTGAAGCCCGCAGCTCTTGATGCCAGTATGTCAGGACGACGAAAGTCACCTGTGTTGATTATGATGATGACGACATTCGCGGATCCATCGTGGTCTTTTCCGCAGTAATTTGCTTGCGAACGCGCTTCATCGCTGGACGAGGAGGAAGACGATGGGTAGTGTCAGTAGGGTTCCCGCCTCAAAAAAGGGAGAGGGCCGTGCAGAAAGTCCCATGATATGATTCAGCCAGCCACGGTCAGCGCAAACCCCGCTCCCTCGCTTATCGCCGTCAAAAAAGGTCCAGGACCTATCAAGCTGGGCCTTCTTTGAGCAAGCCTTGATTCACCCAGCAATCTCATATGCGCCTTTGCCGTTAACGCATAAGTAGAGGTAAGAACCATTGCGTGGTTAACCACCACCAACATGTCTAGTCACATGCAGCGAATGCATGAGTTGAAATGGAGGCAACACTTGGCCAAAAAAGGCCAGGACCGACGACGGGCTCCAACCATGTCACACCCTCTGTCTCCTCCTCACTCTACCTCCTCCGCACCACAAGCGTTCCTCAGCTGCCCATGTCTCTCAGAGTCATGTTCAAGGGATCAGCCTACTCTTCAGCCTCCACCGGCGCCGAGTACCACCAGCACCACCAGAGACACCATCTACACCTTCTCCGCCAGTTTGACGACCTGCACGCCGTCAGCAGCCAGTCTAGAGCCAGCCTTCTGTCTTTCCAGTTTGGGAGCCAGAAGAAACACTTTAATACCCAAACATCCCAAGCCTAAAGCCTGAAATGTCGGCTTTGCAAGGTTTTGGCCTTGGAAATGTTGAGCCATTCCGTCTGGGGACACAGATGGGTTCCGCCATGTCATGGCCCTCTGCCTGGACCCAATACCCAGATGCCGAGCAGGGCATTTGTTGCCAGAAAGCCGTCCCTGCCCTGGGCCAAGCCACGTGTCATCTAAAAAATTTCAATCGCGTTGGTTCGTATGCATCTGTGGGCCGGATTAGTCATTGACCACGACACATGGATAGTAAGCATGGCAAAGGCCGCTATATCTCTGGTGAAGCTCACTGGTGAGTGGGTGGATGTCTCTAGGGGGTGAGGTGGGCTTCAGGCTCGGGCACGCTCTTCAAACCGCAGGGATGGTGCAGGGCTTCTTTCCCCCAGGTCCTTGGTGCATCACGGTGCCGAGACACCAGGCCGTGTTAAATTGATCTGTCTTGGAGACCCTCCCCACAAAGGTCAGGAGCTGTGGAAGGTATACGCAACGAGACGGAGCGGCTGGCTGGGTGCCAAGAACCTTGTGCCAGGGAACAAGGTGTGTGTGCGATATCGGGCGAATGTGATGGCGACCCTTAAGATCGGTAGGCTGGAGCACATCCTTGCTGGCACATGTCATGAACTTGTCGTTCCAGAAATTCTAAAAGAGCTACCAGGGTCTGGACTGCCTGCTGAGGGAATGGCTCGAGTCTAAGTTTGCACTTACGCCGTTCGCACCCTGCTTCGTCCCGCCCTGCTGCGTTGCAGAGTCAGCTCGGGCCTCCCGTCAACATAGTCTCATTGTTGACGTGGCGGCAACGCTGGAATTCACCCTCCACATGACTCCAGCGATTGTAGCGAGCAGCGCATTGCCATTACGCAGTACGACGTGTCTCATGGCATGACATGCAGACGGTGCGGACTCGGGGTGTTGGTGCCAACAGAGAGTGGTGCACGTGAAAGAAGCTCCTGCACCATCCTTTCCAGTTTTGAAGAAAGCACCAAAGGTCGTGCGGCAATGCCTTGTCAGCATGAGCATTGTGGTGATCTTAGTTCTGGAACGATCGTTGGACACTCTGAAACACACAGGTCCGCTCCAGCGGACGGAGGAGGAGAATGACACAGGATGCGGACACGGAGCTTTCTCTCCATCAAATCCACAAGGACGAACAGTTTAACAATTTCACTCGGTCTTCTTTAGGCAGTGTTCGGGGGCCAGAGCCTAGTCAAGGTGTCGCATCAGCTCTCAGGGTGATCATCTCTGGCAGTCAGGGCTGTGTTGAAGCTGTGCGGAGGCAGGGAGGAGGAGGAGGAGGAGGAGGAATTCCTAGGACACCGACGTTACCGACGTCCATGCCTTGGAAAGAGGTTGGCGCGAATATGATGGGGAGGAGGAAGATGAGGAAGATCAGTTTGCTAGTGCCCTCGACCCAAGTGACCTTGGGAAATCATAGGCTCCATCCTTACCATGAGGCTTGATGCACTCCCATTTCTCCAACAATGATCCTCGCATTAAGGCCATCAAATTGAACATACAGTTTCTGGGTGGCCACCCTCCTGGATCCCGGTACAAAAACAAAAACTCAGCACTTTCTTCCACCACCCAAATAGAGAGTAAAATGCAGAAATGAGACCTTGGCTGATTGATCAAACTGGGACATTGTTGCGTCTGCTTCACGTTCCCAAAGTTCACGGTGGAAACAACATATCGGACGTGCACAGCAGTAGAGTGCAAAGTAGCCGTAGCGGCAGCGCAGCAGCAGGCAAGGTGGCAGAAGCCTAATGGGGTTGACTCTGGCAATTCTTGTTTACCACCTCACCAACGGCATGCAATGCAGGGCACACATTCAAACACACAGAGACCAGCTTAAGATCATGGTGCACGACTATCTGAGTCTCAAACGAGTTTTTCGTATGGTGTTCCGGACCCAATAGACTTCTGGCGTATCCAAAATAGACGAATGGCCCGAGCTGGCTACGTCACGCCATAGTGGTGTTGTCCTGCCAGCAGCCAGCGTCATATCTGAGTGGACCTTCAGCACAGTGGGAGGAGTCATTACAGACAAACGCATCCGGCTTTCCTCAGATAATGTGGATCGTTTGACTTTCATCAAGTGCAATCAGAATGGATCTCTGATGATGTTGTGGCCAAATGCCGAGGTCACGATTAGTTGCCGGTCTACCTTCACATTCCTCTTCAATACAGAATGGTCCTCTGAAAAAAGTTTTTTAAATGATCATTTCTAACTGCAATTTGTTTCTCTTTTCCCAACAGTTCATTTTGTGGTTTTGCTGTGAGGAGACTGGTAAAAAGTCAGCAACGTTTCATGACAACACCGTTATTCCATTTACTCATTTTCTTTAGAAGTTTTCGCATTTTCAATGTTTGAGGTCAGGTTGCAGTGAGAGATACAGCTACTAATTATGGGGTCCTTTGGAACAGAAATGTGGCTTTTAAGTGGCATTTCTCCTCACAATTTTTATAGTGGCTGAGAAGTCATATTTATAATTTTTTGGGGTCATGTCGCTGTAGATACAGCAATTATCATGGTTCCCTTTGGAAAAGAATGTGGCTTTTAAGTGGCATTTCTCACCTCACAATTTTTTAATAGTGGCCTGAGAAGTCATTTTCTAATTTTTTGGGGTCATGTAGCTGTGAGATACAGCAATAATCTGGTCCTTTGGACACAGAAATCGTGGACTTCTAAGTGTGCATTTCTCCCTCACCAATTTTTTAACACAGTGGCTGAGAAGTCATTTTTAGAATTTTTTGGGTCATGCTGCTTTGAAATGCAGCTATACAACAGGTCCTATTAATAAAAAAAATTGTTGTTCTACAGAATTTGTCTTCACAATTGTCCAAAGTGGCTTAAGGGTCATGCTTTGAAATTTTGGGGGACATTTTGCTTGAAATGCAGCTATACTAAGTGTCCTATTATTAAAAAGAAATTGTTTCCTAAACAGACATTTGTTCTTCACAAATTGTTCAAGAGTGGCTCAAGGGTTATGGTGCTGTCAGAAACAGAATAGTTGGACACTGATAATGGATATATTGCAAATTGACATGTTATTGCAAGAAATTTAACATAGCTATCAATCTCTGTATTTTAACAAACCCATTTAATACAATTAAAAAAGAGGAAACAAAGAATTGGTGGGATTCCATCCTTTTTAAAAATGTGTTTTCTAGAATAAAACTACTAAAAAACTTGCATGTACTAAATAGCTGGTAAAAAAATTCCTTCTGAATAGTACAAGGGAGGTTTCATAAAACTTGACCTGATGTAGGTTATTCCAGAGGACATGGAGTATCGGCAGCACGGACAGAGGAACAAAAGTACAGAGATCAATTTCCTCCAGCCCGTTGAGTAAAATGAGACAAAGAATGCAGAAAAAGGGCCCTTGGGTGGAACAGGAACGTTAACCATCCAGTATTTCAAGTGAAGCTCCAATTGGTCCACACTCATACGGAGGGGCAAGCGCTACCAGGACAGGGACAGTATATGTCCGGAAAATAAAATGGTGGTGAAAGATTTCCTGTCTACAGGCCACTTTTGAATCTGTGGGTCAGTCAGGTTTAATGGTCATTCTGCGGTACAGGACAGACATAGTTAATGTCAGTTCATCTAAAATGGTGGTTCAAAGACTCTTTTTTTCGACACAACATTGTTTTAATTTGGGGGTCAGACAGGTTTAATGGTCATATGCGGTCCAGGACAGGTATAGTGAATGTCCAGTTCAAACTAAAATGGTGGTTGAAGATCCTTTTCCCGGCACTTTTTTATCTGTGGGTCAGACAGGTTTAAATGGTCCATTATGAGGTACGGCAGATATAGTCAATGTCAGTTCAACTAAAATGGTGGTTGAAAGACTCTTTTTCCGGCACTTTTTTAAATGTGGGGGTCTGTAGGTTTGGGTCTCATGATGTGGCCCAGGACAGGTATAGTCAATGTCCAGTGAAACTAAACATGGTGGCTGACAAGGACTCCTTTTCCCTGCACTTTTGAATCTGGGGGTTCATGCAGGTTTGGCGGCTCATGCTGTGGCAAGGACATGTAAGTCAATGTCCAGTTCAACTTAAAATGGTGGTTGAAAGACTCTTTTTCCGGCACTTTTAAATCTGGGGGTTCATGCTGGTTTGGGGACCATATGCGTTCCAGGACAGGGATTTTTAATGTCCAGTTCAAGTAAAATTGATGGTTAAATATACTGCCTTCTGGCACTTTTTAACTTTGTGGGTGATGCCAGGTTTAAGGGTATGCTGTGGTGCAAGACAGGGATAGTGAATGGTGTGTGATTTTTTTTCTGAGGCTTTTTATAACCTAGTGTGTTGCCTAAGATGTAGCACGTATCCATTTGACTGTTGTGGATGTTAATTCAGCTTCTCAGCCCTGTTTGGGTGTAAGATTGAAGGTGCTTTTTGCTACTCCCATAGACTTTAATGGTCATCGCTCATAATACTTACCTATGACTATTCGACTATCTTGTCGATGATGGTCGATATCGTCAGTCGACCGATGTCGAGGACAACGCTAATCGCTCAACACTACTACTAAGGGTTGTGTCTGACGTTCCACGTAACTCTGGCTGGGGTGTCAATGTCATCTGGGAGGATAGAGGATGACATAGTCAAACCAATCAGAACCTTGGGTTTCTTGGTGACCACGCGGTCACTAGATGACACCGGCAGTTCTGGCCTCACCGAGTCACCCCTGCTGCGACGTCCCCTTACTGTGATGTGACCTATGCCTGCTCCAGGAACGTTTGTGCCACTGACACTCACAATGTGAAGGGTCCCTGTCACTAAGGGATAAAGCCTATACTATCGACAAAGTTGAATTCGGCACAGTTTTTTACGTTTATCTGAATTTCCGATGATGCAATAGTTTCGTGTAAATCTTATAGATATTCTTTATCATGTTTACATTCGTCGCCTTTTACAGGCTTCCTGTAATTTTGGCGGCAAACAATCTCAACTTAGAGATAGATGGGGGGTGAGAGGGGTATACGACGTCAGCTGTGGGCGGTGTATGGATCTTATTGGCTGCAAAAATCAGATAACCTTGTTTTATGTATATGACTACATTTCCTGTTCTGTCTCATTCCTACACTATCTCACTACAGCGCAACAACCTTGACTGCAGTCCCAATAGCTGTGTGTACACAGCTCAAAAAAAGCTAGTATTTTTTTATACAGGAAACGATCCTTCTATTTTTGAAAGCTTTGGATATACTTTGGATTAGAGAATCTTTAAGTTCAGATTTTAGTTAGAGAGTGACTTGTTAAAGACAAATCAGTTTAGGCGCTAATATAGTGCCCGATTGTACCACAAATTGGTTTACACATTTATTTCATCGTTACTGCTGCCTGATTGCAGTGCTTGGCAAAACCGCATTATGTCATCCATATAATTTTAAATACTTCTATTTCACTAAGTGCGTCCAGTTTGGCGCTAATTGTGCACTTGTACCGCAAATTGTTTTACAACATCATTCATAGGTAACTGTCCACCTGTTGTCAGTTGTGGCAAAATCGCCAGATGTAATCATATAATTGTTTCAATACTTCTATTTCACTAGTGGTCGTCTCAGTTTGGTGCTAAATCATTCACTTGTACGCAAATTGGTTTAAATTATTTCATAGTAACTGCTGGCCTGTCTTGTCAGTGTTGGCAAATCGCCATATGTAATCCATAAAACCTTTTAATACTTCTATTTCACTCAGTGCGTCTCCGCTTTTGCGCTAATCTATAACTTGTATGCAATGTTTTTTACACATTATTTCATAGTAACTGTCGCTGATGTCATTGGTGCAAAACCGCCAAAATGTAATCATATAACTGTTCAATTATTTCTATTTCACTCAGTGCGTCTCAGTTGGCGCTAATCGTGCAACTTGTATGCAAAATTGGTTTACACATTATTTTCATGGTAACTGCCGCCTGTTGTCAGTGGTGCCAAAAAGCCATATGTAACTCCATGTAAACTGTTCAATACTTCTATTTTTCACTCAGTGCATCACAGGTTGGTGCTAATTGTGCACTTGTATGCAAATTGGGTTTACACATTCTTTATAGTAACTGCCGCCTTTTGTCAGAGGGTGGCAAAACCACATCTGTAATCCGTTATACGTTTCAATACTTTCTATTTCACTCAGTGCGCCTCAGTTTGGCACTAATCGTGTACTTGTAAGTAATTGGTTTACACATTAATTTAATGTAAACTGCCGCTGTTGTCAGTGTGGAAAAACCACACATAGTAATCATATAACTTTTTAAACACTTCAATTTTCACTCAGTTGCATCTCAGTTTGGCGCTATCGTGCACTTGTACGATAGTTTGTTGAAAACTATCAACTGCTAGTCCCACCCCCTTAACTGGGCGTTGTAAATCTCAGGAACTGACGGAAGAACACTGTTGATTGGTGTTACAGTTCTTCACACCAGGACCACATTTACATACATTTGATAGAAACAATTCTGTTTCTAATCCTAGTTGGCTGTTGGAAATTAGAGGGATTTAAGTGTTTAACCACCAACAACATGTCTAGTCACATGCAGCGAATGCATGAGATGAAATGGAGGGGACACTTGGTGAAAAAAGGCCCACGGTCCCCTTGGTGGTGCTATCCAATCATTGTTCCAACCCTCTGTCTCTGTCTCTTCCTCCTCCACCATTTTTAAGAACAAGCTTTTCAGCTGAACCTCCTGTGATTCCACGTTTACAGCTCACCCGCCTTGGATCCAAGTAATTTCCTTCAACCCCAATTTGACAGTAGAATGCAGGATTTTCAGGAAGGCTCGTTGAACCTACTGAGGGACATCTGTTTCTTTGGCTCACATTCTTATGTCATGGTGGAACAATGTCACCAGTAGAATGGCAAGTACCTCTAGCAGCAGCAGTATTGGAAAACTATTTTTTTTTTAATATAGTTTATTTCTTATTGCGGAATTTTCTGCTGTGGTCCATAAGGGCACCTGTGCGGGTTCTTGGGTCATACTGCATTACAGTATATGGATAGTCCAGTGCCATTTTACTAAATACTGCTTCAAAGACTACTTTCTTCTGGCACATTTTAATCTGTGGGTCATGCAGGTTTTAGGGTCATGCTGCGGTCCAGGACAGTCAATGTCCAGTTCATAGTCAATGTCCAGTTCAACTAAAATGGTGGTTCAAAGACTCCTTTTTACAGCACTTTTTAATCAGTGGGTCATGTAGGTTTAAGGGTCATACTTGTCGGTTAGGACAGGTATAGTTCTATGTCCCAGTTCTTTTTCAAACTAAATTGTGGTTCAAAGACTACTTTCTTTCGGCACATTTTAATCTGTGGGTCATGCAGGTTTGAGGGTCATGCTGTGGTCCAGTGCAGGTAGAGTTAATGTCCAGTTCAAACTAAATGTGTTCAAAGTCTACTTTCTTCTGGCATCTTTAATCTGTGGGTCATGGCAGGTTTCGGAGTGTTCATGCTGTGGTTACAGGACAGGGTATAGTCAATGTCCAGTTCAACTAAAAGGGTGGTTCAAAGGACTACTTTCTCCAGAACTTTTTAATCTTTACACCTGTTTATTGATATTGACATGTAACAGATTGAAATCAATATAATCAAAAGAGTAGATTCACAACGGTTACACAAAGGGATGGTAGAAAACTATTCGATATCATTCAGGTAGGAAAATCAGACATGTTTCAGATGAGCATGGAGAAGCAGTAAAACAGAAAAACAGTAAACAATTAACCGAGGTTATGTTATGAGCAAATATTGGTAGAAGAAACATTAATCAATATACAGGTGTTATAAACCTTCAGGTGGTAATACCTTGTGGAAAATCAAAGTATCCCATAGAGAGGCGTTTTTTTTGAGAGTAAAAGGGGGATTCAATCAACCTTAGTTCACAGGCCGCAGCTAAAATTGATACGGCGGATAACTCGTAATAGAAGGGGCCTTAGTGTCCTTCCAGTGATATGCTATAGCTGTTCTAGCGGCAATTAATACGTGAAAAGAAACTGTTTGTGAACAGGCGTATCTCAGTAAAATTTATATCTAGGGATTGCTATTTCTGGGGAAAGCTGTAAAGTGACCCAATTACTTCCTGTAATAAGAGGCCAATGCGCTTCCAAAACTTTTATTATTGGGCAACCCACCAGACATAAGCATGTTCTTGCTGCCCGGCATCTTTTCCAACAAAAACTTGGAAGGGCCTGGGAAACATATGGGCTAATTGGTAGGTGGGTATGATACTCCTAAGTTGAATCTTGTGCATGGGTTCTTGATGATTGGCACATTTTGAAAAACTTGGAGGGATAGAGTGTGTCTGGTTCCCATTGCTCTATGGAAAAAGGTCTGGTTTAGTTTCCCTCCCATTTGGTCATGGTAGAGAATTTACCTTTGAGTCTTGCCCACTAAGAATAATGTTATATGCAAATGGAGAGCCCTTTCTCATAACTTTCTTTTTAAATATGAAGTTGTGGAAATCTGAGAGAGAAGTATTCGAGTGGAGCAACGAATAGATTGTATCTACATGCCTAATGTTGAGATACTGAAAGAACATTGAGGTAGTGAGATTGTAAGTTTTGGCCAGGCTATTCAAAGGTTTTTCGTCCATGGTCCTCTATAATTGGCTCAATTGATATTATATTGTATTCACTCCAAGCATGAAACGCAGGTTGGAGTTCAACAACGTAAGGAAATAGGATGAGAGATTTTCCTTGTGTATATAAATCCAATTATTTGGGAAATACATATGAGAACATGCTGTTGGAAGAGATCAGTTAGAGTCTTAAGAAGCAGTTGGAGGGGGGGCACCTTTACTTGAAGACATCAGGCTGTAGATTTACTGGATTGGGAGTGAAAGAGTGTTTCAATATTTGTCCACAGATTATCTTTCAGATTGGTGCCACAGATGAAAGGCATGCTCACAGAATATTGCTGAGTTGTAGCAGACCAATTTAGGAACAGCTAGGCCACCTTTTTATGACTAAGTATAGAAGGTCTTTCTTTAATTCTAGGGCTGGGGGCGGGGTGGGGCCCCAATTCCAATGAACTTTGCAAGTTAAATGTTGAAAATTTATGTATCATAAGGGAAGGAAGTAAATTAGGGGATGCCCCTGCAAAACATAAATAAATTTTAGAAGCAAAAGACATCTTCAAACATTAATTCTGGCTGTCCATGACAAATTGAGAGGAAGTAAATGTTTGATTTCCGAAGTCTAATAAACAGTATAAATGTTGTAATTATCCTTAATAGTTAGAATGGGGGTAGGAGAGACCTTTAATGCCTAATAGTCAACATGTAGCTCTACATATTAAAATCCAAAGAGATCTAGTTTAAGTTGTTGAGCTGGACACATTGTTCACTGGAAACAGAAAAGATTTAGATCTATTTAATTTATAAAAGGAGAGAGTAGAAAAAGAGATTTAGAAGTTTAAGAATTCTTCAATGGGGAGAGGAAGGGTCGGTGGTTATAAGCATCACATCATCAGCATTAAGTATATTTTTATGCATGGAACATTTATTAATCGTAGGCTCTGATATAAGGGGTTGCTCTAATATGTTCAGCTAGGGGGCTCCATGCATAAACACAAAAATAAGGGGGGAAAGAGGCATCCTGACGCGTGCCATTTTGAAATATCGAAAGGGGAAGAAGAAATCCGGAAGTGAGGAACCCTTGTGTGAAGGTGGGAGTTGAGGGCATTATTAGCATCCAAGAATAATCCGACAGCAAATTTTATCTAGACAGATGAATGTAAACCTGTTAACCTATCAAAGGCTTTTCAGCATCGATGGGACACAAAAGCACATCTGAGACGGAAGAGCCAGCATCTTGTACAAGATCTAATTGGCGCCTGGGAGGTCTCTAGCTGCCTCCTGAATGAAGCCTCTTGTCTTTATGACCAAGGGATGATACTAATGAATAGGTGGGTGGAAATTAGCTTTGCGTATATTTTTAATATCTGAATATTTAAAAGGGAAATGGTAGTCTATATGTTAGATGGTGATCTGAGCCTTTCCCAGGTTTTGGGATGTAGTTATAATTGCCGCAAGGGGGGGAAAGTTTTCCTTTAATGGTTGTTTTCTTAAAACTATCTCATTACAAAGTGATGTTAAATTGTGGAAGAAAGAAGTCGAGAAGAGTTGGTAGTACTCATTAGAAAGGCCACTCAGGACAAGGGGCTTTGTATTACCTATACCGTATTGCTTTCCTGGACTTCGGCTAGTTGAAAAGGGACTATTAATTGGCTAGCTGGGCACTAGATAGTACGGGAGATTAACAGAATTTAAAAATGATTAATGTTGCTCTTTCAGAGGGTGGAGGAGATGTTCAACTCTCTTGGAGGTTATAGAGATTAGAGTAGTAGGTCAGCGAAGAAATTTGAAATGTCATTGGATTTATTATTTTACCACCATGGATGAAGAGAGGTGAGTGATTCTGGTTTTGGAGTGAACCTGTTTTCTCGCTTGCCAACAGTTGCTTGGCCTGTCTCCTTGTAGATTGAATTGCCATTTCATTTGGCAGTTGAACTATATTGTGAAGATACATTGTTCTTTATTTATCTCCTCAAATCTCTAGGAGTCTTTGTTTTGAGGGGATGGATCAAGTTTAAATGCTTTGTCTTGTTTCGCAATATCAGACATAACTCACAGAGGGTTGTTGGCGTTTACTTTTTTCTCTACTTGCTACTTGGATAAATTATACCTCTAATAAAGGCTTTATGGGCCACACCACTAGGGAGCTATAGAGTAGACACGAAGAGGGTTAGTTGAAAAAAAATGTTTAATCTCAGATGCAATATATGAGCTGATCTCCTGTTTTTTATAAAAGAAAAATTATTGAGGCGCCTTAAGTGGAAAGTATTTGGGGATCGAATTTGGCATTCTAGGCACATTTCAACAGGGCATGGTCGGAACCCTGGGTTATATCCAATATTCTGATGATAAGTGCTCATTAAGAACTATTTTATATAGTAAAAAGAAGTCGTTCTAGAGTGTACTTTCTTAGGGGCAGAAAAGAATGTATAATCTTCTCTCGTGTATGTAAATACCTCCAGCTGTCATGAAGGTCTTCCTCTAATAAATATGATTGAAGGATCATTTGCAAGGTGTTAGTTCGTAAGCAAGACCTATCCAATTTAGCACAAACAACTGAATTAAAAATCTCACTTCCGAGGTCAACCACCTCTTCTAATTGCTCTTTGCCTTTGTAAAAACTTTCTTAATGAAGGTAATTTGTTTCTCATTTTGGACGCATAAATTGATGTGAGTGTATAGGGTTTGGAGTTAATTATGCAGCAATATAAACATAGAGACCTTCTGGGGCAGTAATAGATTGTAAAAGAGAGACCGAAATAGAATGCTTTATTAGAATTGCTACACCACTCTTTTTTTTAGGAGAGTGAGCTGGAAATGTAAGGGAAAATTTATGTTTCATCTATGTTGATCTTTAGAAGTGAGATGTGTTTCTTGACAAGCAAAATAATATTCTGCTTGTGATTTAAGTACATCTCTCAAAGCAAAGAGCGTTTGAAGGGGAATTTAATTCCCTTAACCATATTATGTAAGAGTTTTATAGACATGTTGTAAGTAGGGAAGCATGCAGTGAAGCTAGATGACATTGGTTGTATCATAAACACCCAAACACAAACCAAAAACACACACACCATGAAAAAAAGGAGGTTCCAAACAAGTAAAGAGTAGAAATTTATCCACATTATGAAACAAGAACAAAAACAAGAAAATCGCAATAAAAGTCATGCAAGAAACTATTTATCTAAAAGAAAAAAATATCGTGGGCAAAGTCCTGCCTTGAACTAAAAAGAGAACAGATTCAGAAAAAAAAGAAAATAATAATTCTATATGAGTGAAGCATGAGAGTTCCCATCAGGAGCTCCTATGGGTAGCACAACAAAAGGATACTGAAGGACAACAGTCAAAAGATCTTGGTCTACTGTGGAAGGTTTGTCGGACCACAAGGGGGTGATTCACTCTGGAATGTGCGTGCTTTCTTAGGGACAGGACTCGGATTCTTCAGGAGAGATCAACTTCAGCTTTTTAAAAATAGAGCAGGCCTCTTCTGGGGAGCTACAAATGAATTGGGTACCATCTATAACAATCGATATGCTTGACTGGAAAAACCCCATCTGTAGTGAATATCCTTTTCCGTTGGGAGTTGGTGTACGGCTGGGAACATCCCATCTTTTGAGCATGGTTGCCGCTGACAGGTCAGGGAAAATGGAAATTGTTGGAAGCGTTATTGGTAATTTATCAGCTTTGCGAAGCGCATTTTAAGAAAGTTTTCTTTTGTGTTGTAAAAATGGATCCGAGCCAAATAGTGTCCCTCGGGGAGCATGCTGTGGTAGATTTTTTTCGGTTTGGGATCTTATGGTATTCGGTCTATTGTCAGCTACTGTTGTTTACACACGGCAAGTACTAGAGCCATAAAGGTCTGTTAGGTAGTATTTAGTGCGTCAGGGGTAACAGATTCTGGGATGCCACGGACTCTGACATCTGTTGCGGCGAGACCTATCATCTAGGTCTGAAGACTTTGGCTGAAAGACGCTGCACCTCTTTCTTCCAGTACATATTGCGTCGATTAAGGCATTATGAGAGGCAGGCAAACTCTGACATCTTAGTTTCCTTCAACGTGCTCAGTTCGTGATGCAAGAGGACTGAATATCTTGTCTCAATTCTCCCATCATTGCTTCAGGTCAGATTGTATAGATGTGCGGAAAGTGGAGAAAAAGTTGATGAAGGCAATGCAAACGGTGAGAGGTTGGGAGTCAAAGGATCCTGTTGATCTAGGTCCACTGATTATGCTCTTGAAGAAGGAGTGGGAGAGGATGGGGGAGGAAATGTGGGCCCCCTTCTGGAGTAAGAGCGGTCTGTGATGAGAAGAAAAGAATTCTGGCAACTTAGTTGGCGTAGTCTTTGGATTTTTTCTTTGTAGTGCTCCATTTCGGAACCGTGAGATTTTAAAGGACTGCGACAGGGCTGTAAAGAAGTTGGATATTAAGATATAAAGCTGTAATGTAGAAGGTCGTGGTTTTTTGTTGGTGTTTTTTTTTCCTCATGTTCTCCTTAATTTATCAGGTCGTGATAGTATGAAGATGTTTAAATAAGCAGCAGAAAAAAGGATACTTCTGGACAGTGATTGTAAACAGCCTCTGCATGCAGGTAAGTCCGCTAGAGGAGAGTGTAGGAGCAATGTGAGTGACGTTCAGGGTCCAAGTGCAATGAAGGTAAAAAGTGCTTACATCAGGAGGTGTATCGTGGATGCAGAGAAAGATATAATAGATCAGGCTTAGATGGTGAGACTTTCAGATATAATACTTGCAGCAAGAATTCAGCAGAAAAAATCTGACAGTGGAGGATGCTGGACACTTCAGGGTTTTTAACTGACAATGAGCGAAACACTCTCTGACTGAGTTAGCTCAACTAAAATTGATCCCTGATCACCAGTGTTCCCAAGAGTTGCAGAGTAACAGTGCACTGAAACAAGCACGTACTTATATCAGCGAGCTGTTGGAGGCTGCAGAGAAAGGTTCATAATAGTTCCAGACTGAGATTGTGAGGCTGTCAGGAGGTGTATTGCAGCATGACTCAGCAGGAAAGTTCTGGTAATGGAGGAATGCTGTGCACTGAGGGTTTACGCTGACACTGAGCACAGCCACTGCTGAATTTGGAATAGCTCACTAAAATGTCTCCTTTTGAGCACCAGGTGGCAGATTAAACTTTTATATAAAGCAGGACATGTGCTGTTGTAGCTTTGTAGGCAGTTTGCAGTGAGACCAGGCAAGCAGACCTGGAAAGGGTAGCTGTTTACAAAGCCTACCTTAGTTGATGTGAAGAGGTTCCAGAGTTGTTATTTTGCTTCAGATCCAGTGCCAATTGAAGTACAGGACCCCAGGTTTTCACTCTGGATACAAGTCTGATGTACATGTCCTCAGATGAGTTGCTTTTTAGTTAGCAGGATGTTGTAAAGGGTTTTATTTGGGCTGCGAAAGGAGCTGTAGATGGGAGCTCCACAAGGCACAGGTCTGCTCACATCCTTGGTAAGACACGCCCCAGAACTTTTGTTAATCGGTGGGTCATTGCAGGTTTGAGGGTCATTGCCTGCGGTCCAGGACAGGGATAGTCAATGTCCTGTTCAACTAAATGTGTGTAAAAAGGACTCCTTTTTCCGGCATTTTTAATCTGTGGGTCAGGCAGGTTCTCTGAGAGTCATGCTGGGTAAGGACTCAGGTAGAGTCTAATGTCCCATTTCACTAAAATACTGCTTCAAATACTGATTTCTTCTGGCCACTTTTTAATTGTGGGTCATGGCAGGTTGTAGGGTCATGCTGTGGTACAGGACACGGGATAGTCAATGTACAGTTCAACTAAATGTAGTCAATAGATCCTGTTGACAGACTTTTTAATCTATGGGTCATGTTGGTTTGGAGGGTAACGCTGTTGGTACAGGGTAGGTATAGTCAATTGTACAAGTTCAACTAAAATGGTGGTTAAATCGTCGCCTTTTTACAGTCACTGTTTAATCTGGGGGTACAAGGCTGATCTGAAGGGTCATGCGTGTGGTATGGACAGGATAGTCAATGTCCAGTTCACTAAATTTGGTGGCTCAAAGACTCCTTCTTTATGGCAATGTGGATTCTGTGGGTCATGCTGGGTGGTGGGAACGCTGGGGTCACCAGGTACAGTATAGTCAATGTCCAGGTTCAACTAACGGTGGTTCAAAGACTACTTTCTTCTGGCACTTTTGAATCTGTGGATCATGCAGGTTTGAGGGTCATGCTGCGGTACAGGACATGGATAGTCAATGTCTATTTCACTAAAATACTGGTTCAAATAATACTTTCTTCCTGCACCTTTTATTCTGAGGGTCCATAAGGGCATCTGTGCGGGTTTTGGGGTCATGCTGCTGTAAAAAACAGGGATATTCAATGTCCTGTTTACTAAAATAGTGGTTCAAATACTTGTTTCTTCCGGCTCCTTTTATTCTGATGGTCCGTCAAGGACACTTTTGCTGGTTTTGGGGTCATTCCGCTGTAAAAGAAACCAATAGTAAAGGTCTTAATGAAAAAAGCGTATTTGCCATGCTTCAAGGCCATCAAAATGAACAGAGGTTACTGGTGTCCTTGATCGACGTTCCAAATCAAAATGAGCAATTTTGTTCCACCCACACAAATAGACAATAGAATGCAAGAATTTGAGACAGGGCTCGTTGACCAACTGGACCTCCTATGGCCCTGCCAGCTGAACCTCCGCGTTCCCAGTTGGGACGTTCTTGCTGCCACCACATATGTGCCGAGATGTTGGTCTCTGGTGCAAAAAGTGATAGGAGTCTCCTGCCAGTTCCCATGTGCCATTTCCAATACCGGTGTCTTGTTTTATGTGAACGGGGCCCTTTTCTCAGCTGCTACCGATGTACCCGCTGTGGCTATGCTGTCCTCATGTTTTCGGTTATCCATTGAACATAATGAATTATTTTAGCCTATGAATTTTTTTCTGTGACTTTTATAACCTAATTGTTTTGCCTAAGATGTAGCACATACCCAGTTTCCTGTTGTGAATGTTAATTCCAGCTTCTCCTCACCTGTTTGGGTGTAAGAATGAAGATGTTGTTCCTCTCCCATAGACTTTACTGGTCATCGGCGATAATCTGTTATCGACTATCGACACGATAGTTACCAATATCTGATATCGACTCGATAACGATTGTTGACACAATCGCTCATCCCTACCTGCAACCTCTCTGTCTTACATACTGTCTGATCAAAAATTTACAGACTCTGGTGAATGAAGATGTCTGTATATGATAAATACACGCCCTGTATTTAACTCCCAGTACAACACTAACAGGATAGAGGATTCCCAGAATCTGAAATTCCCTAATAATAGCACAGGTGAGATTTAGATGATGACTGACAAAAACACTCTGTATTTAGCTCCCAATACAACACTAATAGGATTGAGTGGATTCCTTGAAACTGAAATTCCCTAATAATAGCACAGGTGAAATTAAAATGATGGCGGAAAAAAAACACTCTGTATTTGACTCCAAATACAACACTAACAGGATTGAGTGGATTCCCAGAATCTGAAATTCCCTAATAACAGCACAGGTACAATTTAAATGACGACTGACAAAAAACAATTTGTATTTCACTCTCAATAAAACACTACAACGATTGAGTGGATTTCCAGAATCTGAAATTCCCTAATAATAGCACATGTGAAATTTAAATGATGGCGGACAAAAAACACTCTGTATTTGACTCACAATACAACACTAACAGGATTGTGTGGATTCCCAGAATCTGAAATTCCCTAATATTATCACAGGTGAAATTTAAATGATGGCGGACAAAAAAAACTCTGTATGTCACTCCCAGTACAACACTAACAACACTAATCCACAGTGTGGATTCCTTGAATCTGACATTCACTAATAATAGCACATGTGAAATTTAAATGATGGCGGACAAAAAAACACTCTATTTGACTCGACGTGCAATGCTAACAGGATTGAGTGGATTCCCAGAATCTGAAATTCCCTAATAATAGCACAGGTGAAATTTAAATGACGACTGACAAAAAACACTCTGTATTTAACTTCCAATACAACACTAACAGGATTGAGTGGATTCCCAGAATCTGAAATTCCCTAATAATAGCACAGGTGAACTTTTAGTGATGGCGGACAAAAAACACTCTGTATTGGACTCACAATACAACACTAACAGGATTGAGTGGATTCCCAGAATTTGAAATTCCCTTCTAAGAAGCACAGGTGAAATTTAAATGATGGTGGACAAAATCACTCTGTATTTGACTCCCATACAACACTAACAGGATTGAGTGGATTCCCAGAATCTAAAAATCCCTTCTAACAGCACAGGTGAAATTTAAATGATGGTGGACAAAATCACTCTGTATATGACTCCCAATACAACACTAACAGGATTGAGTGGATTCCCAGAATCTGAAATTTCCTTCTAATAGCACAGGTGAAATTTAAATGATGACGGATAAAATCACTCTGTATTTGACTCCCAATACAACACTAACAGGATTGAGTGGATTCCCAGAATCTGAAATTCCCTAATAATAGCACAGGTGAAATTTAAATGATGGCGGACAAAAAACACTCTATTTGACTCGACGTGCAACACTAACAGGATTGAGTGGATTCCCAGAATCTGAAATTCCCTAATAATAGCACAGGTGAAATTTAAATGATGGTGGACAAAAAACACTATTTAACTCCCAATACAACACTAGCAGATTTGAGTAGATTCATAGAATCTGAAATTCCCTAATAATAGCAAGGTGAAATTTAAATGATGGCGGACAAAAAACACTCTGTATTTGACTGCACTTGCAACACTAACAGTATTGAGTGGATTCCCAGAATCTGAAATTCCCTAATAATAGCACAGGTAAAAATTAAATGATGGCAGACAAAACACACTCTGTATTTGACTCACAATATAACACTAACAGGATTGAGTGGATTCCCAGAATCTGAAATTCCCAAATAATGGCACAGGTGAAATTAAAATGATGGCGGACAAAAAACACTCTGTATTTGACTCCCAGTACAACACTAACAGGATTTAGTGAATTACCTGAATCTGATATTCCCTAATAATAGCACAGGTGAAATTCAAATGTATATGGGGCAGAATTACACCGACCCTGGACACCCTGAGAGAATACCCCACAAGCTAAATAAAATGATAACACTGGTGGCATTACATTTGGGCAACTGAGCCCCAGTCTCTGATAAAAGCAGCTTCTTTCAGAATGGCTTGTATATAGCAAGGGATCCAGAACTCTGGGTGAACAAGTAACAGACTTCTAGTGGTCTTTTTCCCCCTTCCCAATCGCTGAGTAAAGCAATTTGCTTTATAATGATATCTGTGTAGCCGCAGCAGCAGAGACGTTGTTATGTCAAGACACAACGAGAGGAATGTGAGAAGCGCGGGTGCCGTCCTTACTTATAGTGCTGTGACATCAAAGAAGCCCGCCGGTCTCTGATTGGCTTCATGTCTGCCCATGTCATTGAGGGTCCTCCTTTCTTCCTCCCAGAGTTCTCTGCCCTGTGTAACGCCATGTGCTTGCAGCCATTTAAGCAATTAAAAACAAGATTCGTTCCCGCGAATCACTCTAATCTTCGGCTTCGTGCAGAACCGAAGTTTTCCTGAAATTCTAAATGAATTCCACTTCGTTAGAATCGATTCGCCCATCTCTAGTTACAGCCCTATTAATACGGGTGCCATCTTAAATTCTCACACTTCTCACTGTGACTCCTGTCAAGAAGCATCTTTCTGCTGCTGCACTGTATTGCACTCTTTAGCAAAGAAACTAATTTTTTCAGCTACTGAAGTGAAAGACCTTCACAAATGTGTGTCATATGCACACTTGTTACTTAACCAGCGTTATTATTTTGTTTTAGTTTGTGGGATATTCTTCCTAAAGTTCAGGGTGGGTATACTTCTGCCCCATTCACGCCTGAATTTCATCTGGTTGTTCTGTAGGGTCTTTCATACCCAAGGCTTAATTTAACCTCTTGTTTGTGGATTAATTTGGAGTAAAAGACAGGGTGTCTGTTTTTTTGGCCCCATATATGCCTAAATTACATCTGGTTGTTCTGTAGGGTATTTCATACCCAAGGCTTAATTAAGCCTCTTGTTTGTGGGTTAATTTGGAGTAAAATACAGGGTGTCTGTATTTTTTTGCCCCATATACGCTTTGTCACGACGGTCGGTAGTGGATCCACTGGAAAAGCACAAGCGATGGCGTAAGCCACACCAAGGAGCGGAGTCTAAGTAGAACCCGGTTTTCACATTGGAACGTTCCGTGGGGAACTGGTCTGCCATCAATTTGATGTGCATGGAGCACTGGGCGATGAAACCCCTGCACAGTTTAGGGTCTCCCTCGAACTTTGACGGTAGCGGCAGACGGAGCTTGGTGCCCACAGTCGCAGGTGGAACAGCAGGCGGCGACGTAGCCACGGGTGGAGATGGCGGCTGCTGTTGATTCGTCAGCAGCTGTTGAAACATGGAGGTCAACTGGTCTATCTGCTGAGCTTGTTGCACAATCTGTTCTGACTGCTGCGCAACGACGTGGATCTGCTGGACCAGCGCAAGCGATGGCGTAAGCCACACCAGGGAGCGGAGTCTAAGTAGAACCCGGTTTTCACCAGAGCCCGCTACAAAGCGGGATGGACTTGCTGCGGCGGGAATCTACCAGGTCGCTTCCACTGGCGTGACTTGCTTGCGGCGGCAGCCAAGGTGTAGCGAGGTACAGAATCATCAGACGAGGCGTAGTGGGGACAAGCAATAAGGTCAGGGCAGGCGGCAATGGTTCGTAGTTGAGAGGCGTAGGCAAGGAGGTACGGGCCACGGTAAAGACGGAGACTCAAAGAGCATTTTCTCAATAGGCTAGAGGCACTAAAGATCCGGCGGGGACGTTCCGGAAGTGAGAACTTTATATAGGGTCAGCGACTGGCCAGCAACCAATTGTGGGCGCGCTGGCGCTTTAAATCTGAGGAAGCCGGCGCGAGCGTGCCCTAAGGAGCGGGAACGCGTGCCACGGCCAGCAGGGACTCCGCACAGGAGCGCGGGCTGGTAAGTCTGGCTGCACAGGGGAATGAGTGCGCCCGCGGCAAGACACTCGAACCACGGCGACGCTCGTCCCCGCTGCTGGGGAGGGGGCAGGAGTCCCAGTAAACCCGCAGCCTGGCCGGGGGGCTGCGGGACCACCAAAAACACGCCTAAATTACATCTCGTTGTTCTGTAGGGAATTTCATACCCAAGGCTTAATTTAACTTCTTGATTGTGGGTTAATTTGGACTAAAATAAAGGGTGTCTGTATTTTTTTCCCCATATATGCCTAAATTTCATCTGGTTGTTCTCTAGGGTATTTCATACCCAAGGCTAAATTTAACAACTTGATTGTGGGTTAATTTGGACTAAAATACAGGGTGTCTGTATTTCTGCCTTATATACACCTGAATTCCATCTGGTACACTGTGTAGGGTATTTTATATCCAATGGTTAATTAAGCCTCTTTATTGTGGGGTAATTTGGAGTAAAATACAGGGTGTGTGTATTTCTGCCCTTATATACACCTGAATTCTATCTGGTTCACTGTAGGGTATTTTAAATCGAAGGGTTAATTTCTCCTCTTGTCTCAGTCTCTTGGGATATTGCTATCTGTGCAAAACAGTAAATGTTTTCAATTATTGTGGTGATTCTGTTAAATGCTGATACATGTAGATGCCCCCCCCCCCCCCCCCGAAAGTTTTGGAGAGGGTGTCATCAGTAATTTGCATTGACGTCAATAATCATTTTGCTGATGGCGCTGGTACTGCTCAGAACCCCTTATCCCCCCCGGCAGGTGGGGCACTGGGCAATGAGCACTGATGAACGATCTGGTCAGACCTGCGAGAGGATGGACCATGGCGCAGATAGGCAGCACCCAACTGACTACATAGGATGTCTCTAAAAGTACTTGAGTTTGTCCTCTGTCTTGGCAGGTGAAAAAATGCCCCTATTTGGGACCGGTAACGAGGGTCCAAGAGGGTGGAGATCCAGAAGTCATCCCTCTGACGGATGGTGACTATTCAGCTGTCACTAGCCAGGCAAATCAGCATGCAGCGGGCCATCTGCGCAAGTGACTCTGAGGGACTCCCTGCCTCCATCTCCACGGTATACTGCCACGGTGGGTCTGGGTCATCTTCCTCGTCTTCCTAATCCTCAGGTTGCTCCTGCTCCTCTCCTGTCACCTGAATAAAAAAAAACTAATTTCGCCAGACACTGCTTGTGCTCCAATGTGTTCCTCCTCCTCCTCCAGTTCAGCCCCCACCGGACTCATGTGGCCGTGAGATGCAGTCGCCACGTCTCCATTCCCCCGACCAGACAGATTTGTAGCATCTGTTCCAGGACATGAAGTAGTGAAATGACGCATTCATTCCCGTAGTCCTGGCGACTGACAAATAACGTGTCCTCCTCAAAAGGTCTGTGCAAACGGCAGGTGTCCCGCATGAGCTGCCACTGGCTGACATAAAAATTACACAGTGAATCCATGTCCCCTTGGATCATCAAGAAATCATTAATGGCCTTTCTCTGTTCATCGATTTCTCCCTCTTTTGCTCTGCTCATCGATTTCTCCCTGTTTAGCCCTCTTCACTGATTTCTTCCTGTTTTTCCCTGTTTTAGATTTCTCTCTGTTTTTCTCTGTTCATAGTTTCTCTGTTCTTTAAGCTCAAGGGGGGTGTGCTTGGGCAGTGTAGAAATGGCTAAGTGCATGCAAATTTTCCCTTTGTCAAGTTTTGAACGGTGCATAGCCCACCACTTGAAAAGGGAGGGACTGCAGTACCTCCAACTTGGACAGGAACACGGTCAGCTTCTGCACTTAGGGATGACTAGACGCATACTGCTGTCTCTTGGCAATCGTCTCAGTGAACGACTGCTGGCACCATGAGTGGTGAGGAGAAGGAGCATCTGGACCGGCAAATGATATGAAAGACAGGCAGCTATCATCGGCAGAGGTGGTGGAGCGTTGACTGCCTGAAATAAGAGGCGTGCCACTGGGTGCTGCTGCTGTTGCTGCGGCAGGTTGGACCATCACAACTGAGACAAGTTTCTCCCAAGCCACGGTCTGGTGATGCTGCATGTTGATGCAGGGCTGTGGTGCCAGCGTTAGGCCCCTGCTAACGCTTTACTTTCTGCCCACAGATTCTACCTAAAGCCATGTTCACCACCTCTGGTGTCTTGTCAAAAAACTGCCACACTGCCGAGTAGGTGATTTTGTCAAGATGATTAAATCAGGTGTGGAAATTATCTTTGTTGCACTCCTTTATCCAATTAAATGGCTCCTCCGAATTAATTGTTATTATTGCTGCCGACAGCCGGAGCTCGAGAAGAATGCCCTATGCTTTGGCTGGGACATGAATTCTGAAGTTAAACACAATAAATTACAAATTTCCCAAAAGAACTTTTTAATCACATGACTATTCTATCACTACATGATTGGTTAATTGGGGCGCTAAGAGACAAGTTATAATTTGCATTTTATGTTGAAGCATTAGCTGATATGACACATTCCCAAACGCTCTGTATCATCTTGGGAAGGAGGAAGGCCTTTGAATTTCTTGCTTCTAGCAGACAACCGCATCAGAAATCAAGGAAAGCTGTGTGAGAGATACTTGATACTTCAATAAGGATGTATAGCAGAAAAAGCAGTTTAAAAAACTATCTGATGAGCTTAATAAAATGTTATGGTGAAACAGACTTTTGATGTTTTTTCCTTAAATTACCAAATTTACAGTCCCCCCTAAAAACATCAGAATCTTTCTAACGCTCCCCCCTAGAGCATGAATGATGATTGATGCTCTTCCCTAAACTGAACAAGAATGGGTAAAGATTAGTGTTGAGCGATTATTATCGACAAAGTTCAAATCGGCACGGTTTTTATGTTGATCGGATTTTTTCGATCACACAATAATTTAGGTTAAAATCTGTGCATAATCTATTAATATCGCGCCATTTCGGCGCTTCCTGCATTTTGGCGCCAGCAATTCAGCTTAGAGAATAGAGCAGGTAGGTGTGTTTTGCGCGTCATGACTGGGATGTGTATGGTTGCGATTGGCTGGAAAAATCACATTGACCTCGTTTACATAGAACAGCCTTTCCCTTTCATATCAGTGTGTGTCAGTATCCAAAGGAGTAGGGGTCGCTCGCCTTGTGC
>JAODAL010024020.1:0-61465 GCA_025379985.1 Phyllomedusa bahiana | reverse complement strand
CCCAAAGGGCTGAAAACCGGGGCCTCTATGCCGGAGAGCACAAAAACAAATATTATCATGGACTTTGAGGACTTTTTGGCCACATACGCAAACATAGCTAAACGCAAGTAACCCACTGTAATGTTTTAGTGGTTGTTCTTGTATTTAAAAAATTACAAGGTTGTTACTATTTAAAAACCCACTGAAAGTTTATGTGTTTGAAGACGGGAAAGGGGGAAAGCCCTTTTTTCAGGGGAGAGTGGCGCAACGATATATGAAAAAACCCCAAACATTTAAAAGTGATGGCCTGGACGGGTCAGGGCCCCCCCCCACCCGTCCTCAACCCGCCTCTTCCCATTGGTTCCCTCACCAGAGACTACTATGGGGCGGGGGTCAGCCGGATACAGCGAGGTTTAACAATTTGAGGAGCATCAGCGCTATTTGGGGCACAAAAAAGGGGAAAATTCCCTGCTTCTTGCAGTATGGCAAAGTAAGATATGGAAGTGGCATGGGGTCATGTTGGGGGGGCATACCAAGACCATTGGGGGGACAGCACTGAAATCAACAATAATCGATGGATGTAGCCGACCGCACTTGGGAGCGGGTAAAGAAAAGGGCTTTCATCATCATCAGAGAAGAGGGCGCATTTTTTGCGCCAAGGGCGGGGCCAGCCAGCAAGTGGAATTTGGCCTTAGTCGCGGTATCAGCAGTGCGAGGGGGAGCCAAGGGGCCCGGGTTAAAAAATCCGCCGCAGGCCAAGAAATAGCGGCACGGGGTCTCAGCGGGGCAGGGGCGTAGTATCACTCATGCGGAGCTTTGGCGGAAAATCACTACTCGGCAGTGTGCGTTCTTTGTTAAGACCCCAGAGAAGCCGAAAGGGTAATTTTTTAAACGGGGGCAGCAAGGAAGCGGGCCAGGGGGCCAACGTTTGGGACCAAGCCCTGCTAAACACAGCCGCACCATCTGGTGGCCTGGGAAAATGTGGGTTCAGGGGTGGTAGTTCCCTCCTGCCCCCACAGCAGGGGCCCAATGGCACTGTCCATTGAACCAGTCAAGGCTTCCACCCTTGCAAAGGGACGTTTTCCTTGCCACATTCCCGGCCCAAAAGACTGCCCTCGCACTCAAGGCGCCACAGTCGTTTTTAATAGGCGATTGCAAAGAGACAACGTATCCCAACCCCAAACTGACCGTGCTCCGTCCTAGTTGTTGTAAAATGCAGTCCTTCCCTTTCCAAATGGGGACTCTGACCGTTCAAGAATTAAGGTCTGTGCCGAGCTGAGTGGACTTTCCAAGCCGAAATTTTTTTTTTCCCAAAAAAGGAAGTCCCCCACCCCTTTCAAAATTTTTAAACAAAGGCGGGCCAGCCTTTGAGCTATCATTTGTTCCAAAAGGGGTGCCCGGCAGCGCGGACGTGTGGAGCTGAAACCCAAACGGTCGGGGCCCAGTACTTTCCCTTTTTAGGGCCCCCACGGGGTGAATGTGTTTTCCTGCCCAGCCAAACCCCAACAATTTTGAACAGGGGACTCCCTTTCCCTCCACGTTGCAAACTGCTGACCCTGCGCCAATGTCCGCCTCCTCCCCCACCACCACCATCTCAGCCTCCACAAGACTTCCTCATCCCACATGTGTAGGGCACACGTGTCACGCAGTTCTACACCTGGCATGCCTCAGCGAACGAAGTAAAAACAGGGGAGGAACTGTTCAGCGTCAGCAAAAAAAATCGATTGGGGCTTTCTCCGTGCCAACTGCAAATCGGAACCCAAGGACGGACAATGGGGGGATCGGTGTCCGCGCTGCACGAGGAGGGATGGTCCTTTCGCCATGCAGGGCGCCGTGTTCAATCTGTTTGAAATTTCCTGAAAAATTCCCCCGATCTTCGGGAATTCTAAAATGGCCATGAAACGTGCATGCACTTCACCTTTCCTACAAACCACACACCCTCCTCGAGTTGCAGCGGCAGCACGGCCCCCCCAAACACGCTAAAATTGCACCTGCACATTTGACCACTGATAACAAAGAAAGGCCATTAACTTTTTTTTGATGATCCTGGGGGGATCTGGCGGATGACCTTGTAATTGATGTCAGCCGTGGCAGCTCATGCATGACACCTCGTTTGCTGAGGCCGTTTGGGGGGGCATGTTATTTGTCAGTCACCAGGACTACGGAATGAATAACGTCATTCCACTGCTTCTTGTCCTGGAACAGATGCTGGAAAATCTGTCAGGGCAGGGGACTGGAGACATGGCAACTACATCTCGCGGCCACATGAGTCCAGTGGGGACTGAACTGGAGGAGGAGGAGGATGTTGGAGCACAAGCATTGTCTGGTGAAATGAATGTTTTTTCTTCCCAGGTGACAGGAGAGGAAGAGCAGCAGCAGCTGGAGGAGGTAGATGGAGATGAGGAAGACGAGGCAGATGACCCCCAAGCACCGTGGCCGTATACAGTGGAGATGGAGGCAGGGAGTCCCTGGCAGTCACTTGCGCACATGGCCCATAGCATGCTGATTTTCCTGGCTAGTGACAGCCAAATAGTCACCATCTCCACCCTCTTGGACTCTCGCTACCGGTCCAAAATGGAAGCCTTTTTTCCAGCTGCTGAGAGGGAGGACTAACCCAAATACTATAGAGAGATCATCCATAGTCAGTTGGCCGCTGCTTATGTGAAGCATGGTCCATCCTCTGACAGGTATGACCAGGGGGTTTCTCAGCGCTCACGTACCACTGCCACGGCTGCTGTGGGGGGGTAGAAGCAGTACCAGCTCCATCAGCAGCAACCTAAGTCTGGAGTCGTTGATGAACAGCTTCCTTCTCCTGCCTAGTGAGGAGAGCACTCGCCAGCAGCAGCAGCAGGACCTGGAGCAGACACTGAACCAACAGGTGGTGGCCTACTTGGACAGCACGCTGCCACCCCAGTTAGAAGATCCGCTGGACTACCGGGCAGCCAAACTGGATGTGTGGCCGAAACTTGCCGAATTTGCAGTGGAGAAGCTGTCCTGCCCGGCCAGTAGTGTGCCATCAGAGCTGGTGTTCAATGCGGCGGGGTCTATCGTTACCCCAAGGAGAACCCGATTGTCCACGGGAAATGTGGAACGACTGACCTTTGTCAAGATGAATCAGGCATGGATGGGACAGGATTTCCACACACCAATGCCTTAGGCGTCAGATTACATCAGCCATGACGCCTTACCAAAACTTTGAGAAATGAGTCTGGATTCAAACTACCTGCCTCAGCCACTATTCTGATGCCACCACCCGCCTGATGCCAGTTTCTCCATCTGCCTACCACCATCTTTACCAGGGACTGGTATTGCCACCCACCTCCACACTCTGTCATTGTGCCACTCTATGACCTCATGCTGCTGCTGCTGCCGTGACCTCCACACTCTGTCATTGTGCCACACTATGACCTCATGCTGCTGCTGCTGCTGTTGCTGGTGCCGTGACCTCCACACTTTGTCATTGTGCCACTCTCTGACCTCGTGCTTCTTCTGTTGCTGCCGTGACCTCCACACTCTGTCATTGTGCCTCTCTATGACCTCATGCTGCTGCTGTTGTTGCTGGTGCTGTCACCTCCACACTCTGTCATTGTGCCACTCTCTGACCTCATGCTGCTGCTGTTGATGCCGTCACCTCCACACTGTGTCATTGTGCCACTGTCTGACCTTATGCTGCTGCTGTGGCTGCTGCCGTGACCTCCAGACTCTGTCATTGTGCCGTTGTCTGACCTCATGCTGCTGCTGCCGTGATTTCCACACTCTGTCATTGTGCCACTGTTCCCCAAGCATCCCCAAGCACCGTGGCAGTATACAGTGGAGATGGAGGCAGGGAGTCCCTCAAAATCACTTGCGCACAGCATGCTGATTTGCCTGGCTAGTGACAGCTGAATAGTCACCATCCGGCGGAGGGATGACTTCTGGCTCTACACCCTTGGACCCTCGCTACCGGTCCAAAACGGCAGCCTTTTTTCCAGCTGCTCAGAGGGAGGACAAACTCAAGTACTATAGAGAAATCCTCCGTAGTCAGTTTGCTAACGTTCCAAAACCATTTTTGGCCAAGGCAATTCTACCTCCATCAGCTTCATCATTAATACCTAAAAAAGTTCCAACGCTGTTTATTATGAAGTATAAACATGGTAGTTTGAATCCAGTTTCTGCATGACACCAATTTTTTCAAATGCAGCATATGGAACTTGAACTGAAGGAGGCCCTAACTACAGGGAATGTTTTAGGTGCTTATTTTGCATTCGGTGCCATTAGTGATGGAATTTAGTACAAAACTGGAATGGGAAGCAAAAGCAAATGCTGCAAAACTGGCTTTGGATGAATGTGTATCGTATGTCCAACTTACAGAAAGTAAAAACCGCCTCCGGGACTATGAAATAAATAATAATGATCTTTAGAGCCTATAGAGAAAGCGTTTCCTTGAGCCTCGTCTGTCATATCGGTGTACCGTACCTCTTGCCTCCGTCCCTTGACCACGATCCTTGCGGCTGTCCTGACCTTACACTTGTCCCCGACTCCGAGTTTGCCTTACGATTTTGTTCCTCGCTACACCTCGACTGCCACCGCAAGCAAGTCACATCAGGGGTAGCAACCTGGTAGACTCCCGCCGCGTTAAGTCCATCCCACTTTGCGGCGGGTTCTGGTAAAAAACCGGGACCTACTTAGATTCCGCTCCCTGGCGTGGCTATTGCCATCGTCCCTTTACTGTGCTTAGACCTGTGGCGGCTCCAGTAACCTACTACTGTGTTCTTTGATGCTATCGTAGGATATTAGCCCTCAGCTTGTTTTTTTTCCAGCTGGCGCTGCCATGACTTTATCAGGCTGCATTCCCGCTTTAGTTTTTTGGTCACTTTGGCTCCAGTAAGTGCCCAGGGAATTTTAGAGTGAAGCGATTCTAAGAGCGGCGGCAGTCATGTGCGTGTCATACTAAAACACAGCATTGTATGAAGACCAAACCAAGCTCCCTCTGCATATTTAAGCATGGCACAATGTTCTACAGCATGCTACAGGCTCTCTGCAGCCAGGAAATAGCTCTTAAATGCGATTTGTCCCAAATTAATTCGGGACGAAAATAATTTTGTCGGGAAATTCGGCGAAGTCGGCGAATCGAATTTTTGAGAAATTTGCCCATCTCTACCCACTAGTAACAGGGATCCAGCCTGAGTCTGTACTATTAATCATCACCCTTTTTTTTCTATCACTGTGCCAGTTGCTTACCCATTTGCACACATTTTCCCCCAGTCCAAGCATTCTCAGTTTACTTACCAACCTTTTTTGTGGACCGTATCAAATGCTTTAGAAAAATGTAGATATATGGCATCCAGTGCCTCACCACGATCCAGTCTTTATCTAACTTCCTCATAGAAACTGATGAGATTAGTTTGACAAGACCGATCCTTCATAAACCTATGCTGAAACAGTTTTCAGTGAGAGAGTTCAGGATAGCATCTCTTAGAAAAGCCTCAAACATTTTACCCACAACAGAGGTTAAATTTACCGGTCTATAGTTTCAAGGATCAGTTTTTGACCCCTTTTTGAATATTTGCACCACATTTGCTAAGCACCAATCCTTTGGGACATACCCCATTATTAGACAGTCCACAGATATTAAGAATTGGGGCCTATCTATGACATTACTTAACTTCCTTAGGACACATCGGTGTATGCCATCAGGACCTGGGGATTTGTTTATTTTAATCTTCTTAAGACAGAGTTGCACGTCTTCCTGGGTTAGACAAGAAACAATGAAGTTGGAGTTTACCTCATTCCTCTGCTCATCAACAGAAAGGTCAATCTCCTCGGTAAATACAGTGGAGAAAAATTTTTCCCTCTACAATCTCTCCCTCAATACTTTTCAAAGGGCCAACATTTTCTGTTTTAATCTTTTTACTATTTATATAATTAAAAAATATTTTGGGGTTACTTTTACTTTCTATGGCAATATGTCTCTCTGTCTCCAGCTTTGCTGCCTTTATCATTATTTTACATATTTTATTTTTTTCCTTATTGTTTTTAGTGCCTCTTGACTGCCCTCCTGTTTTAGTAGTTGAAAAGCTTTCTTTTTGTTGTTTATTGTCTTTGCATATCTGTTGATCCACATTGGGTTATTCCTGTTTCTAATTATTTTATTACCATAAAGAATGTACCTCTCACAGTGGGTGCCTAAGATGTTTTTAAAAATATCCCATTTATTATTTGTTTTGCTATGTTTCAACACCTTGCCCCAGTCAATACGGTTTAGGGATTCTCTAAGCAGAATAAAATTAGCCTTCCTAAAATTCAGTGTTTTTGTGGCTCCTCGACAAAAAACTCTATTGAAGGATAGTTGGAAATTTATTATATTATGGTCACTCTTTCCTAGGTGCCCCTCAACCTGAACCTTTTTTACTCTGTCAAGTCTAATAGTGAATATTAAGTCAAGAAGGGCCTTTTTAGCTATTGACAACAACTGGTTTCCTTTATGAGAGCTAAAGGTTTCAGTTTCCCAATTTATGTCTGGGTGGTTAAAGTCACTCATAATAGCAACCTCATTCTGATTAGCCGTCTCATCTGTTTGCCTGAAGAGTACATCTTCCATGGGTTCTGTTATATTTGGGGGCCTATAGCAGATCCCTATTAGGATTATATTATTGTTGTTACCCCCATGTATATTTACCCATAATGATTCTACATGTTAATTTCCTGTATTTATATCTTCCCTCAGTGTTGGCTTCAGACAGGATTTTACATACAGACGTATACCTCCCCCCTTACAATCTCTTCTAAATAGACTGTAACCCTGTAAGTTAACCGCCCAGTCGTAGCTCTCGTCCAGCTATGTCTCAGTTATCCCCAGTACATCATATTTTTCTTCAGCAATTAATAATTCTAGTTCATTTATTTTGTTGGTCAGACTCTTGGCATTGGTCAGCATGCAATTTAGAGATTTTTCAGTTTTTATTCCTTTCTCCCTGTTCTTTTTAACTACTGCTACACCCCCTCCCTCCACTCTACCCCCTGTTTTATTCCTAATTCCCAGCTCTCTATCTTCACTCTCTTGCATGCTATCTTTGCTGTTGCCCTCCCCCCCAGTTCCAAGTTTAAATATTCCTCCAACTTCCTGGCCATTTTGTCCCCCAATACAGCTGCACCCTTCCTATTTAGGTGCAGCCCTTCCCTAGCATAGAGTCTGTAGCCAAGACAGAAGTCAGCCCAATTCTAAAAAAAACCAAATCCCTCTTTCCTACACCAATTTTTGAGCCATTTATTCATCTCTCTAATCTCCTGCTGCCTCTCTGGTGTGGCCCAGGGAACAGGTAATATTTCTGAAAATATTACTCTCGAGGTCCTTGCCTTGAGTGTTTGGCCTAATTCCCTGAAATCATTTTTAAGGACACTCCACCTACCTCTAACTTTTTCATTGGTGCCACTGTGCACCATGACAGCTGGATTTTCATCAGCCCCACTCAGCGATCTGTCAACCCGATTTGCGATATGTCGAACTCAGGCCCCAGGTAAACAACATACTGTTCGACGATCCTGGTCTTTGTGGCAGATTGTCCTGTCTGTGCCCCTTATAATGCAGTCCCCAACTACTAGCTCCTGTCTAGCCTGCTCTGCACTCCTATTCCCCATCTTACTGGAGCAGACGGGGCTATTGTCTTGCTGCAGCAATGCTATTTCTGAGCCGACATCCCCTCATCTGCCGATCTTGCAAATTTGTTTGTGTGTGCCAGTTCCAGACTAGCCTCCCTGACACCTTTCCCTCTACCCTTCTTTCTAACTGTTACCCAGATAGCTGCCTCATGCCCCTCCATGCTGCCACCCTCCCCAGCATCTACACCTGCGAGTGATTGCTCAGTCGGCAGCCGACTTGCTCCAAGTTGGCAATGGTTTCTCAGTGTTGCCACTTGCTCATTTAGATCCAGGATATGGGCTTCTAAAGTGTGCACACATCTCGCACAGCAGTATGCCGCCTCGAACTGTTGTTCAAGGAAGGCATAAATTGCACAGGATGTGCACTGGACAGCATTGTCGAACACGGAATTCATGGGATATTACAAAAAGAGATACACAGATACAGTTATAAAAATCAGTACAATACTGTCCCCTGTAAACTCCCCAAATCTAAAGTCCCTCAATATTAAGTCCCCACACTTATGAAAAAGACAAACTTAGAAAGGAGACACAATCGCAGGCTCACTCACTCGCTCTCTTACTTAGCTTTTATACCTTTTCCCAATGCTGATTTGCAGTGTTATTGCAAACCTGTTTCAGGAAACAAAAGCTGGCATAGATTTAATTGTGTGGTGTATGGGTAGCCACAGATGGAAGCATAAGCTTCTTAATACATTTGTTTTATTTAACTCCAGTGACCCCATTTTTAAATAGATTCCCACTTTCTGAAAAGAAAGCTGCAAGAGTAAATCTGTCAAGGGATTTATGAGATTGCTTAGTAAGCGTAGTTGCCTGGCAGACACACAGTGTCTCTAGTGTACCATAAGTACAGTACTCAGAGGCGAAGAAGTTGCAGGCATGATCTGCTAATTTGAGCCATGCACAGTGTACAACTAGGAAAGGTCGGCATGCTCTGCTTATTTATTCTAGTTATATATACAACATACGAGTGCATAGAATTGTGCATGGCACGTCACAGCAGATCAGCACCAAGATGGCCTCCAGTAAAATTGGCACAATCTCCAAGAATGCAATAGGATGTCCATCACAGTCAACCACACAAAACTGCCAGAACTGGGTGGAACCATGCTCCTTCCAGCAGTAGTTTGATTTTTTTGTATGGGAGAAGGGAGAATGGTACTGAGAGGAGGTGAGTAAGACCACTGCTGCTATGGTGGAAGTAGAGGGCAGATTCATACTTGCAGGTTGTGAGTGGCAGTGAGAGGGAGTAATGGAAATCAGTGCTGCAGGAGAGTAGAGCGGCTCAAAAAGTGGACAATGAAGGTGAGTGTTGCTGAGAGTGGGTAACAGAGAGGAGAGTGATGCTGAAAGGGAGCAATGGAGAGTGGTGCTTAAATATGGCAATGGAGAGTGGTGCTTAAATATGGCAATGGAGAGTGGTGCTTAAATATGGCAATGGAGAGTGGTGCTGAAAGGGCACAAAATAAAGAAGTGCTGCAGGAGAGATGAGTAGCGCTGAGAGGGGGCAGTGAAAAGAAGAGCCGTAATGAGAGGTGGAAACAGAGAGTCATGCTCCTGAAGAGGAGAGTGGTGCTGAGAGGTGTCAATGGAGAGTAGTGCTGCAGACCAGGAGAGTTGTGCTGTGAGGAGGCAATGGAGAGGAGAGTGGTGCTAAGAGGGGGCAACAGAGAGTGCTGCAGGAGAGCGGAGTAGTGTATGGGGAAAGGGGAAGTTGTATTTTAAGAGGCCAGCATACTGATATAAAGATAGTCCCGCAAGGGGAAAGGTGGAATTTTATGGTAATGCAAGTACATCGGTGGAAGAGCGGTGGAGGAGGAGGGGAGATGGTGGAGAGGACAGGGAGAGGGTGCTGTTTGAGAGAGGTGGTGAGCCATACATACTGAATACATCAGCACTGCCTATGTTTAGTACCCATAAGAGCTGGCGTTTTAAAATATAAGATGACAATAGACCATTTGACTTCATCAGTATCCCCCTTATTTTGGTGTCTGCAACCCAAATTGAGCAAAACTATGTTGATATGTAGTGTATACACAATATATGTGCAATATACACTCACCGGCCACTTTATTAGGTACACCATGCTAATAACGGGTTGGACCCCCTTTTGCCTTCAGAACTGCCTCAATTCTTCGTGGCATAGATTCAACAAGGTGTTTCAATGATGCTCAATTGGTACCAAGGGGCCCAAAGAGTGCCAAGAAAATATTCCCAACACCATGACACCACCACCACCAGCCTGAACCGTTGATACAAGGCAGGATGGATTCATGCTTTCATGTTGTTGACGCCAAAATCTGACCCTATCATCCGAATGTCGCAGCAGAAATCGAGACTCATCAGACCAGGCAACATTTTTCCAATCTTCTACTGTCCAATTTCGATGAGCTTGGGCAAATTGGAGCCTCAGTTTCCTGTTCTTAGCTGAAAGGAGTGGCACCCGGTGTGGTCTTCTGCTGCTGTAGCCCATCTGCCTCAAAGTTCGCCGTACTGTGCGTTCAGAGATGCTCTTCTGCCTACCTTGGTTGTAACGGGTGGCTATTTGAGTCACTGTTGCCTTTCTATCAGCTCGAACCAGTCTGCCCATTCTCCTTTGACCTCTGGCATCAACAAGGCATTTCCGCTCACAGGACTGCCGTTCACTGGATGTTTTTTCTTTTTCGGACCATTTCTGTAAACCCTAGAGATGGTTGTGCGTGAAAATCCCAGGAGATCAGCAGTTTCTGAAATACTCAGACCAGCCCTTCTGGCACCAACAACCATGCCACGTTCAAAGGCACTCAAATCACCTTTCTTCCCCATACTGATGCTCGGTTTGAACTGCAGGAGATTGTCTTGACCATGTCTACATGCCTAAATGCACTGAGTTGCCGCCATGTGATTGGCTGATTAGAAATTAAGTGTTAACGAGCAGTTGGACAGGTGTACCTAATAAAGTGGCCGGTGAGTGTATATCTGTGCAACATGTAGATATGTATTGTATAAAAGTGTGCAAAATCATGCAAGTATATACTATTGAATAGACACTACGCACAAAAAGTTATTGATATTTGGCTTTTGTTTGAAATGTCAGAATGAATATAACATTTCTTGAAATTTCTTTGAATGACTATATATATACAGCTCTGGAAAAAGTTAAGAGACCACTGCACAGTTTTCTAAAAATCTGCATCTCTACATGCCTGACAGCCATTCCATTCCAGTGTCAGTTGAATTCCAACCAAAGTACACCTCACTCTACTTAATGTGATTTTGATTAGGTGATCACCTGAAAAAATCTTATTTAATGAAGGAAAGTATAAAAGACACTGCTGTGGTCTTCACAATCCTCTTGCAATAGGACAAACTGGATGGCAAAAACAAGTGCTGGGAATAGGCCAAAAGGAATTTGAATGAAAAAATAACTTTTACCATGCCAAAGGAGTTGAAATGAAAACTCTTCCTGACTTAAAACATTAGTCTTATTGTTTCTAAAGAAATATGAATTTGTTTTCTTTGCATTATTGGAGGTCTGACAGCACTGCTTCTTTTTATTATTTTGAAGATTTTACTGCCAATAAATACAACATTTTTTGCTTTCAATCCATGAATTGGAGACAAGGGTTTCGGTAGGATTAAATAATAGAAATGATCTGGCTTATATTTATTAACTCAATTATCTGAACAACAGGCTATAAATTACAAAAGAATTATCTGTATATATTCATGTTTAGCGATAGCATTGTAGAGTGTTTTTAAATGGAGGATATGACGTGTGGATACATGTAACGCCCCTTTTTACTATATAATGGACACACTTAGGAAGATGTCTGAACCGTGATCAAGGGCAGGAAAGTTTTATGCCTGAAACGCGTAGGTTTTAATCTTATTTTTGTCTGTACCATCTGCACTACTATTATGTGAATAAATGCAAAGCACATTTTTCACCAAGATCGCTGGATCCATCTATTTTCTTCTTTGCATTACCTTGTTGGGCTCTTTGCCGGGAGCCAGGATTCCGAGCGTCAGTGAATTAACTTTACCAGCTGAGGACTGTGACTTCCAAGCTTCTGATGAAAGCAAGGTGAGCGATCCTTCCTTCTGCACATGTTTGTTCATTACTCTTTTTTTGTGGGAAATAGAAGTTAAAGGGCTACCATGAAAAAGGCTATAGGGGCACTTTTTGGTCATTACATTGCGGGAACTTTAAAAGCAAAATTTACCAGCTGGAAATTCCTTTTTTAAAAAAAATTTTTTTTGCGACGGTACACTTTTTTAGCTATCGCTTTTTTAGCCTTTTTTGCAATATTTTATATGGGAAACTTTTTTATACCCGCAAATTGTTCAAAAATTTTGAATAAAAGAAGCCCCAAATTGGCACAGGGTTTTTTTAGCGCATTTGTTAATTTTACTCCGGTTAAGGGACCCCAGGGTTTTTCCCTATTTGGCACCCCTGGAAAAATTACAAGTACGGGGAGAAGGGAATCTGGTGGGACCCGAAATTTGGCACTTAACATGTATCGGGGAAAGGACATTATACCCCCCCGAGGTTTAAAAGGAATAAAAAAAATGCCAACTTTCATTTATACAAAATGATTTTTTGGTGCTTGGAATTTTTTTTTTAAATGGGGGATTGTTCAAAAAAAATAATAAACCCCCTCATTACAGATTTTGAAAAAACTCGACTACAGGAAATTCAAGAACAAATAATACAATTTAAATTTATTTAAGGTTAAAAAGGAGTTCAAAAAAAGAAGGGGAAAAAAAAAAAAATTAAAAGATAGCATAAAAAATAATATTAGAAAATTAGAAACAAAAATTATGGAAATAAAAAAGAGCAAAATTTTCCAAAAAAACCCAAAAGCAAATATCGGGGGCCAATAAGGTCTAACTTGGAACATTTGAAAGGGGGAACCAGATCCATTTTAAATTTTACTTCGGGATATAGAAAAAACCCCGAAAGGGAAAAAAGGGAAGGGTAAGCTTCTCGGAATTGGATGATACCATAAAAGGGGGCATGTCAGCTCCCCTCAGATACAGAGAATTCGTCAGTGGAAAGGAAAATTTTCTAATTTAAAAACCCAAAGGGAACAAAAGAAAATCAGTGTAAAAAAAAACCGGGGGTAAGAGAGGGGGGCAAAAAACCCAACACAAAAAAAATAACAAAGACCCCAAAAAAAAGAAATAAAATATAAGGACACTGAGGACAATGTCATCATACTCACCCCCACTATTTTGTCTACAGACCAGATTGATGTGTTGAAAGGGGACTCAATTTCTCTCCCACCAGCCATTGCAATCTCTTTGAACTTTTTTAGATCTTTAAAAAAATTTTGTGAGTTTTGCTTACTGTGAAATTTTCTTTGGGGAAAACAGGACTTGCACAAGGAGAAAAAAATTAGAAGGTTTGGAAAAATTTTTCAGACCTACTGGGAAATAATCATTTATAAAAAATGTTTTTCAGGGTCTGTCTTTTTTGGCAACAATCGCTTTTTCATTTTTGGGGAGTTACAAGTGGGGGAAGTGGGGAAAATTTTGACCTTGTTATCCCACGGCGGGGCCCCCCCCCAAATTCTACCCTTTTTAAGGCTCGTGTCAACGCAAATGGAGACCTTTTTGCTGTTTTTGGGAAAAGGGGGTTTAAAAAAATATACAAAAACAGTAACAGAATAAAAAAAATTTAAAAAAAATAAATAAACATAATATAAAAAAAAAAGGGGTTTTTTCACTTCACGTCGCCGGGGCCCGCTATGGACTCGCAGGTGCCCGTGTCGGTTGTTTTCCCAGCTTGGGTGCGCGACATTTCCCCCCTGGTGTCCCGGCTCCCGGTCTCCACCTGTTTCTTCCTTCCCCCGGGTCCCTGGGACCTTTGTTTCACACGGGCTCCCTCTAGGGGCCCGCGCGCGGCACTGGGAAAAATATTTTAAAGGGCACAGTGGGCCTGTTCCTGCTAAGTGACCCCTTGGCCTTTTGGGTATAAAAACAAAAATTTTCCCCCCTGTCTTTTTGGGTCAGTTCTTTTGTTAAACCCCGCACATGAGCCTTTAAAACCCCTTTTGGGTGCGTTTTTGCTGCTGTCCCCACTTCAGCCATTTCGTTTTTCGGTACCTGCTGTTCACCTTTTTCCGCGTACCTGGGCTGCTACACCTGCTGTTCCCTGGCACCTTATCTAATCTGATTCCATCCTGGGACTGTTGCCTTACGTTCAAAACTATACCCTGGACCCGGGCACCCGTTTAGGCTACACCTGCGGTGCCCCGGGTCCGTCCAGCCCCCAGCTAACACTTCGGCTAACCCCCCTGCCTGAAAACCCGCCATCTGGCCTGCGGGTGGGCCCTGGAAAAGGGTCCAACACCCCGAATATCTGCGGGTTTGGCGCTTCGGCAAAACGACCAAACGGCGCCGCAAACCCTTTTCAGTACGAAACTGACCCACCAAAAAAGGATCCCGGCCCGGGGTGGGCTTGCCTGAACTAGTAACCGTTGGAACCGTCAGGGCGTTTTATCTGGAAACATTATTTTTTAGAAGCGCAAAAGCTCCAACCTTACCCGGCTAAAATGAAGTCCTTCTGCATTTGGGCCCCCACAACTGCTCCGCCATCTGCTTTTGGTTTTCCCCCTCCCTTTGTCATGAAATGGGCCCCAGCCTGCAAACCCGCCCCTGCCAGGCCCCCTTTTTTCCCGGGGATCCCCATACCTTTCGCGGGTTTCTCAATCAGTTTCACAAAACCCCTTTGAGGGCCCGGCTCACCATTCCCATCGACCGTGGCCAAGGTGGGGTTTCATCATCAGCCTGGGTCTCAGGTGAAGCCTTGGGCCCGGGGCTCACCTCTTTGGGGGTTTAAAAGGGGGATCCCCTTAAACGGGGGGGAAACCCCCAAAGGGGGTTCCCGAAAAGCCTTCCGGAAGACCCTTTTGGGGGCTACCCGGGCAAAACCCTCTGCTGTTCATCTCCCGCTCCGGGTTTCCCGTCAAAAGGGGACTCCACCCCGGGCCAGGGATGCCCCCCAGTTTTTCCCTACCCCCGGCCTCCGAGCTTGCCCTGGAACAACGAGGCCCTCGTTTGTGGGCCTTTTTTGGGGGCCTCGATGGACGCATTAAGGGTGAGTTGGCTGGTCGTGACTTTCCTTTCCCCCCTGGGAAAGACCTCATTTTCCCCTTTTCTTTCCCGGGTCGACATCCGTTTTGCTGAAGGGAAAAATTTGGGCTTTTGCCAACAAAACCGTGTCCCCCCCGTCCTCGCAAGCCCCCACGCTCCCTACTTTGGGCCCCGACTCACCTTTGCCTGAGCCCTGCGTTCACCCAAGGGTGAGCCCATGGAATCAACCACACTCATCTCTCCACAGGGAAACCCCCCGCCAACGCAGCTTAAATCTGTGCTTGTACGTTTGGGGGTGCCCTTTCCCATCTGAAAGAATGCCCAGTCCCCCCCAGCTGCGCCCCCGGGGAAAACCCCCCTGCCAAAGGTGTTGTGGGTTGGGAAATGACCCTGAATCAAGATGCCTTTGTTCCTCCTGAACCCCCTCCCGGGCACTCAACCGTCTACTTTGGTCCCGCCTATTTAAGTTTTCTTCTTGCTGGGTTCTGTCCTCTGAGGAAAATTTTATCCCCCCTCTTTTGCTGGAGAAGGGTTTAGCCTGCCTGTCTCCCCTCTAGAGAAGCCCCTACGTTTCCCTTCCCCAACGGGGAGATCCCCGAAAGGGGCCCCGTCAAGTTCCTTTTTACCCGCCCTGGTTTTTGAAGGTTTTTGGGGTTTCCCACCAGGAAAATCTGTCCCCTTTTTCGTGGGTGCCTGTTTGTCTGCTCCAGTCCCGCTTGGGCTCCCGTGGGTTCCCGCCTTCCCCAACCCATTCCCCGGATTTTGGGAAAACAGGGGAAGTTTTCCCCAAAAGGGGCAAAACCCTTCCCACTCTCACTGCCTCAAAGGCCCCCGCCCATCTGGAGCAAACCCTTCCCACCCATTTTTTCTGTCCGTTGGTTCTGTGTGCCGATTTGGAAAAAACCATGTGTGCAAAACGAACCTTTGGGCTGTAAAAAACACCCTGACTTTCCCACCCACCCCTCCCCCTGCCTACTGTTTCTGCTTCTCCCCAGGTCCCCCCAAAAAAATTTAAACCCGGGACTCTCCTTGGCCCAAATCCCCTGACGACAGTTCCTGGGATACCGAGGAGGGGTGGGGGTTCCCATAGCCGTTTTTTAGGTTACCCGGCAAACCGGAGGGGAGGGTTAAGGGGGGGGGGACTTCACGGTTCACGCCGCGGTCCCCGGGTATGGCCCCCGCAGCGTGCCCCCCTGCGGTTTTTGTCCCAATTTTCTGCTGCGACATCCTCTGGGGTCCCTTTGGGTCTTTGGGCTTCACCTGTTTTTTCCCCAGCTTTCCCTGGATCCTGTGTCCCTTAAAAACGTGCTCCCCCCCTAGGGGACCGCCGCGGCATTTCATCATATTTAAAGGGGCACAGGTTCCTGTTCCTGCTAAGTGACCCCTGACTTCTGGCTATTTTAACGAACTTCCTCCTGTCCTTTTGGGTCATTTTTGTTGTTGTTACCCAGGAAAAAGAGCTTTTAAACCCCCCTTTTGCTGTTTTGCTGCTGCTCACATTCAGCCATACGGGTTTTTCGGTACCCGCCCCCTTTCCCCCTGCCGCTGTAAATTTCTGCTACACCTGCTGTTCCCCCGGGACCTTATCTTAAACTGTTTTCCCTTTCCCGGGACTGTGCCTTAAATTAAAAACTTACCTGGACTTTACCCCTTTTCCGGGGTACAAAACCTGGGGGTGCCCGGACTCCCCCCCCCAAGGCCGCGCCAGCTTTAAAAGGGGGCCTACTTAGGTACCCATGCCGCACCTGCCCTCTGTGCCTGCGGGGGGCCCTAGGATCCACACCTGGATATCTGCGGTTTGGCGCTTCGGCCTACGTCCAAAAAGGGCCGGGACCGTTACAAGGAATTTCAAAACGCTTGGGGGAAAAATAAAATTAAAAAAAAAAAAAAATTTTAAAAATAAAGAAAACCGATTTGGGGGGGAGCCAAATGGGCGTGCTGGAAAGCAGGTCTAAAATGAGAAAAAAGATTAGGGAAAACCCTTTGGGGAAAGACACTCACACCTATCGGGGAAAAAAAAAAAGAAACCCACAAAAAGTGGGTGGGAGAAAAAATTGGCCAGGGGTAGGGGGGAAGGGTAGAAATTTGGGGGTACCAACAGCAAACAAGTCAAATTAAATTTAAATAGTTACCAAAAACCCCAAAGGGGCCACTTTCTATTTGGGGTGCCCCAAAACACATAAAAACAAATTTCCAACCCGGTATCCGTCCCTTTTTATCAGTTGCGGAAGGGCTTAATTGGGTAAAAATCAGCCGGGGGGGTAGATGACTGGCCCGAAAACCCATGGTACAGATGCCCCTGGTTTTTTGGGTTTTTTTCACAGTTTATTTTTTAAACTTCCCAAATTTTAATGGACCGGGTAATGTGTTTGGCTAAAAAATGGAATTAACTAGGGCTTTACTCTTATTCCTTTTTCAAATTTAGGAACACCCCGTAAAAGTAAACATCTTAAACAAATTTTTAAACCCTTTCACTGGAAGAAATAGCATCTTTTTTCCCGGAATGTATTTTAAATTCCCAAATATATTAAAAATTATTTTTTAATTTGATGGAGAAATTTTTTCTTTTAAAAAATAGGGGGTAAAATATGGGGGGCCAAAAGCTTCCCATCCCAAAGGCGAATTTGTTTTTTTGGGATGGTGGGGGAAAAAAAACATTACGATTCCCCGGGGCCCATATTCTGATTGGGATTTCTCTGGTTTGGGGCGCTACAAAACGATGGGCCTCCCTTTTTTGTTTGGGGGCCGGGTTGGGCCCTCCATACCAGAGTTTGTGAATTTTCTCAATGACAATGCCATAAACCTAACATTCACATCAGTGGTAAAAAAAAGTCACTATCCCCTTCTTGGATCTCCATCTCACAGGAGATAAATCTAGTAAGAAGGTTACCACTGATGTATATAGAAAACCAAATAGTGGCAATACTGTACTTAGGGCGGACAGCTGTCACCCTATCCATACAGTAAATTCCATCCCTTATGGAGAACTCAATAGAGCACGGAGGATCTGTAGTGATGACTTAAAATATAAACAACAAATGGTGATCATAGAGAAAAGATTAAAGACTAGAGGATACACGAATAAACAGATACAATCAGCAAAAAATAAAATGAAGGGGAAAACGCATGAAACACAATTGGCACAAAAAAGTAAACATAGAAGTGAGAATAAACATAATGTGACATATACTACAGCTGACAGTGAGGAATATGGTTTGATAAAAAAGGTCTTCTTTAAAAACATTAATATCCTCAGACAGGACCCCATACTGGCAAATATAATTGATGAAGGGGTTAACATGGTGGCAAAACGTAGCAAGACATTAGGAGACACCATTTCCCCTAGTAACTTTTCAAATAAAAGTCTGTCCAATACCTGGCTAACTTTAATGGGTAACCATCTGTGTGGAAAAAAATTATGTAAAATCTGCCAATATATGGATAAGACTAGTGTTTTCGTTGGTCAGATTAAGAATATACAAGATAAATGATTTTATAAATTGCGACACGGACCACTTGATTTATCTTATTTACTGTACCAGTTGTAAAAAATCTTACATTGGCAGTAGTATCCGCAAGATGAGAGTTGGGATTCAGGAACACCTAGCTGGTATCCGTAAAGAGCAGAGCACTCATTCAGGAGCGGTAAGGCATTTCGTGGAAACGCACGCAGGCGCACTCGACAGTTTCAAATGTTGCGGGATTGAACGAGTCTATCGTTCGCACAATGGAGGTGACTGGGAACACCGAGTGCGCTTGCGTGAAGCGTTCTGGATCCATGAATTGGAGACAAGGGTTCCGGTAGGATTAAATAATAGAAATGATCTGGCTTATATTTATTAACTCTAAACAACAGGCTATAAATTACAAAAGAATTATCTGTATATATTAATGTTTAGCGATAGCATTGTAGAGTGTTTTTAAATGGAGGGTATGACGTGTGGATACACGTAACGCCCCTTTTTACTATATAATGGACACACTTAGGAAGATGTCTGAACCGTGATCAAGGGCAGGAAAGTTTTATGCCTGAAACGCATAGGTTTTAATCTAATTTTTGTCTGTACCGTCTGCACTACTATTATGTGAATAAATGCAAAGCACGTTTTTCACCAAGATCGCTGGATCCATCTATTTTCTTCTTTGCATTACCTTGTTGGGCTCTTTGCCGGGAGCCAGGATTCCGAGCGTCGGTGAATTAACTTTACCAGCTGAGGACTGTGACTTCCAAGCTTCTGATGAAAGCAAGGTGAGCGATCCTTCCTTCTGCACATGTTTGTTCATTACTCTATGTGCTAGTGTACACTGTGTGCTGCCCTGACTGCAGCCTGTGTCATGATAAAGAGTCTAGTGTATTAGCATACAGGAGTATCATAATACATTACTAAGTGTAATTAAAATAAAAATTGTTAAAAAGCTATACCTTAATGGGCTAAAAAAGTACAGGAAAAAGCAAATAAAATAAAATAAAAAATAATAAAAAAATTATTGTGCAACATTACACAAAAAAAAACCCTACACATATTAAGTATCTACATGACCGTATTACCCTGCAGAATTTATCTAACGGGTTATTTAATGCAAAATGCGAATGGTGCAAAAAAATAAATACAGAAAACCACTTCTTTTACGCCACAAAAAAAAGATCTACAGTAATTTATTTGTAAACTTAAACTATGCCCCCCCAAAAATAAAACTTCTTTCACATTAAACAAGTCCTCATACAAGTGCATCACTTAAAAGATAAAAAAAAAATATGACTGTTGAAACAAAGGGAGGCAAAAACTAAAAAAAAATAGCTGGCCATTAAGGTCTTTTCAGGCCTGGTGCTTAAGGGGTTACAGCAGTAAAAAAATAACAAAACCTGTGTTAACTTTCTGGTATTGCAGTGATCTGCAGAATGCACTTAAAGGGGTTTTCTAACTATGTTGTTTAACCGAGTCACAGGTAGCTTCAGATTCACACTGCCTCACCAGGCCATGGGTGGTTCTATAGCAGTGTTTAAAATATTTAGCTCCTCTATAACTCACTGAGACTTTGCAAAGAAATAAGTGTAGGAGATTGAATCTGTGTTAAACAAAGCTACAAGTGCTTTGAGGAGTCAAAACAACTGCTTATCTGGAAACAAAAGCTAATTTTGTTGGAGATAGAGAGTCATCTCTGGAGTGACCTCTGATCATGAACACTTCACTCCCTGCTCTCTGTCTTATCAGAAACGGAGATACGGATGGTAACCTAAAGACACTTGTAACACTCAGAGCAAATAAAATCTCCCTTATCTCCTGACGATGCCATATTAAAAGATCAATGTATTTAAGAAAAGTCTTCATTTATCATTTCCTACATGTTGAAAGCAAATTTTCATAGTGAGAAAATCTTTTTAACATGTCACTTATGCCGAATTTGCTATTTAAATGGTATTGTTAAGACCTAAAACTTGTTTCACAAAAAACTAAGGGCCACATGTATGACAACCAAGGGTGCCGCTAGGCAGTTTTATCTAGGGCTCGTGCCCCGGATAAACCTGCCTGTGCCCCAAACCTCACCGGGCTGCAGGCCGTTGCCGTGGGCCAGGAGCGCCAACAGTCTCCGCAGCTGTATGTGCATCTGCTGGACACACATACAGCTGAGAGCTTCCTCGGAGTTACCCGGGAGTCGCACGTATGCCTGCAACTCACCGGACTATCACATTGCCTGCACAGCATGATGACGTCACTCCGCCTGTGCCACAAAGAAGACGGAGCTCAACGGGAGCTACAGGGAGCGAGAGAAAGGCGAGTACTGGTGTTTTTATTTTATACATGCCATATTAAGTACCTATACTGGGGTCATATTAAGTACCTATACTGGGGCCAAATTAACTACCTATACTGGGGCCATACATTAACTACCTATACTGGGGCCATATTACCTACCTATACTGGGTCCATATATTTACCACCTATACTGGGACCATACACTAACTACCTATGCTAGGGCCATACATTAACTACCTATGCTGGGGCCATATATTAACTACCTATGCTGGGGCCATATATTAACTACCTATACTGGGGCCATATTAATTAACTATATAATAAAGAGAACCTGTCACAAAATTTTTGCCCCGCTTGCTGAGGACAGTAAAAGCTAGTGACAAACATGCTGTTTCTGGCACTGTGTCCCTTATTCTGTAAGATGCTGTAGTTTTCGTGTATTTAGTGCTCAATTTTGTAGTTTTCAGCCAGAAAAGAGTGATATGAAGACTCATTTTTTTCATACCCCGCCCATCTGAGGCTAGCCCCACCCACCTCAACTGATAAACCTATTACTTTGAATAGGTATAAACATGTGAATAACTGCCAGGTGGGCGTGGTTAGCCTTTGGTGGGTGGGACTAACACCTGCTCATGAATAAGATTTCTAAAACTACAGCATCTTACAGAATAAGAAACTCAGCACTGGAAACAGCATGTCGACACTAGCTTGTGCTGCCCTCAGCAAGAGGGGCATAATCTATGTGACAGGTTCCCTTTAACTACCTATGCTGGGGCCATATTAACTACCTATACTGGAGCCATATGTTTACTACTATACTGGGGAGCCTATTAGCTATTAATAAATATATCCTGGGGCCATATTACCTATTAATATATGCTGGGGGCCAACCTATACTGGGTATCTACCTATACTGGGGAGCCTATTAATAAACATACTGTGGCCACATTATCTTCCTGTATTGGGGAGCCTATTACATATTAATAAATATATACTGTAGCCATATTACCTGTCTAGCTACATACTGGGGCCATATTATTTATATATATATATATATATATATATATATATATATATATATATATATATATATTTATTGTAAGCTGCCGCTCAGCTCTGGGACGCCATGTTGGTCCGTCTCGGGGGTTTCTCGCTTTGGATCGCCATCCTTGGTAGAACGATAATGGCACTCTGACAGTAGGCTTCTCTTTATGGCTTCAGCCAACTTTATTAAGGCACACAGTGTACAAAACAAACACATAAAATAAAACCCTTGGCCGTCTGGCCACTTACTTACAGAGTCCCTCTCTGTCCCGAGGTCTGTGCCTATCGCACAGCCCCTCAACAATACAGTTTCCACACTGTGTCCTAGGCTTCCCTGTAGCCTCTGGGGGCCAGGGTTCTATCTCAGCTCTGCTGCTTCACACCTTCAGTTAACAACCACGCCCTCTGATCACCTGGAATACTAGGCTTTTATAGGCCTCCAGAGATGTCCAATATCTGGGCTGGAACCCAGGAACCTGGAATGCGGGGACAGCCACCCACCCGACACTATAGCTGTCCCGGAAGAGCCACCCCATACCTAGCTGCCTTGCAGCTATTCTAGCCGCTACCGTAAGTGTCAGTAATATAAAACTTACAGAAAATAGGTTGCTTTTCCCCACCGAGCCCAGTTCCTCTGTGGCGCATCTGTAGAGGGTCTCTGGCCGTAGACCCTCTAGTGGCTGGATCATGCGACTACCAGCAGTCGCTCTGCCACAATATATATATATATATATATATTGCCCTATTATCTATCTATCTATACTGGGGGCCCTATTAACTATCTATCTATACTGGGGGACCTTATTTTCCTATCTACAGACTGAGGGACTCTATTATTTATACATCTACCTACTAGTGAACATATAACCTTTATACCTACCTACTGAGGAGACCTATTTACCTATCTTCTGAGAGCGGGGCTATAAACCTACCTAATGGGGACTTATACAGGAATGATGGGTGACTCCCCTTTCCCCACAGCAGAAGCCTGGCTTTTCTATATTCCCCCAATAGGTAGATGGGTATATATGTGCTGGAAAAGTGAGGATTCTAAAATGTTTGAGTGGCAAATTCTGCAGAGACAAGTGATGGCCGGGAGAAGTTATCATGGTGGTCTGGGTCGGATGGAGAAGAGAAGGGAAAGTGAACGAATCTGATCAGAAAAGAGGTCTCCTGTAACTCCAAAATGTAACTTCAGTGTAATCACTAATATTTCTGCAGAGTGTCTACATACAACTAGTTTCTACCACTATCTTGTCACTGTATGGCAGTAATATATGTCTTCGTAGCCTGAGTACAGCTGTGGTGGTCACGTTTAGTTATTTTCTGGCAGTATTATTTGAGCCTTAAAGGGGTTGTCTCACTACATGTATTGCTTTTTATGTTAAAGATCTTTCAAAAACAAGTCACTTTGTAATATATGTCCATTAACAGTGTCCTATTCCTAGATATCCCCTCTTGTATGAGCTGCATCAGCTTCTCAGGTCGCTATAGCTACAGACCTGTTTACTCTCTCCTGATAGGCTGCCAGCACTGGTTGCTATAGCTACAGACCTAGCTTCTACTGCAGTCTAATAGTAGCCAATAAACATGCCCCCGAATTCAAAATGAAACCAAGAAAATAGGGCTGATTTTCATTGTACATTGACTGCTGAGATGATGGACAGGATCTATGTGGAATATGCTTAAAATTAATGACAGGAACATAAGTTTTTTTCTCTGTAAAAATACATACTGCAGCTCACAATGTAGCGTGAAAAATGCCATGTGAACCAAGCCCTACTGAGCAAAACATAACACAGAGGGTCAGGGCCCTGGATGTTTTGGGACCCTAGCAACACCCCTGATGACAACTGTCTAGGTCTAAAACTCACTTTGTTCCCCATAGCATATAGTGATCTGGAAAAATGAAAGGGGCGCTCTGTAAGTTTTAGACCTAGACAGTTTTCTTACATGTGGCCTTAGGTCTTCATACAGCTATGTCAACAGAAAAACAGTTATAGTGCTAGGAAGGTGGGGATGGAAAAGAGAAAGAATAAAAATTTGTAAGGAATTAACAAAATGTTTCTTTTCCTGCATAGTGTGTTCTTCTTGTCATGGGGGCCGCGGGCAACGCTGCGTCCCGCGGTCTCCCCTCTGCCTGCAGGGCTCCTGGCGCGGGTGCCGCGGCTGCCCGCGCCCATCTCCCTGCTGCCCAGGCTCTCGGCGCGGGTGCCACGGCTGCCCGCGCCCATCTCCCTGCTGCCCGGGCGCCGGCACTTACCAGCCACGCTCCGGTGAACGCTGCCCCTGTCTGTTCCGGCCGCCGCGCGCGTGCCCGTGTCCCTAGGCGCGCGCGCAACGGCTGGTCTGGATTTAAAGGGCCAGCGCCCCGGTAATTGGTTATTGCTGGGCGCTGGTCCTATTTAAGGTACCCGCCCCCAACACACCTTGCCAGTTCGTTGGTGTGCATCCAGTTAGTTTTGAGAGTATTGAGAGTCTGTTCTGATCGCCCGTGTACCAGTCCGTTTGCTTACGTTCCTGACCTTGCCTGTTTGCCGCCTGCCCTGACCATCTGCCCGTCTCTGACCATGAACCTCTGCCACCTGCCCTGACCTTCTGCCTGTCCCCGACTACGCCTTCGGATTACGATTCTGTACCACGCACTACCCCGGCCGCCATCGCTAGCAAGTCACATCAGGGGTAACGACCTGGTAGCCTCACGCCGCAGCAAGTCCATCCCGCTTTGCGGCGGGCTCTGGTGAAAACCGGGGGCTACTTAGACTCCGTTCCCTGACGTGGCTTACACCAACGCTAGCGGTGGTCCAGCGAATCCACCATACCCGTTACAGTACGAACTGGCCATGGATTCCGCCAGGGTACCTCTGCCTGAACTCCGGGACGTTGCGACGGCTGTCGCCCAGCAGAGTCAGCGTGTCGACCACCTCGTGGCCATGATGCAGAATCTTGCAGTCCGATTTACCACCACCCGGCGGCTGCTACCGTCTCGCCAGCACCTGTTGCCCTGCAATTTCACCGGGACCTTCTCTGCATCTCCCGCTCCCCTCTCTCTATGATGGAGACCCGAAGAAGTGCAGGGGCTTCCTCAGTCAATGCTCCATCCACATTGAGATGCTTGGACATCAATTCCCCACTGAGCGGGCTAAAGTGGCCTTCATTATTAGCCTCCTAACTGGCGAAGCTCTGGCCTGGGCCACCCCGCTATGGGATCGAGGAGATCCGCTCACGGCTAATCTGCAAGGCTTCCTCCAGGGATTCCGCACTGTCTTCGAGGAACCTGGCCGTACCTCGTCCGCGGCTGCTGCTTTGCTTCGCCTCTGTCAGGGTGATTCTACGGTGGGACAGTACTCTGTGCAGTTCCGTACGCTAGCTTCAGAACTCGACTGGAACAACGAGGCTCTGGTGGCGACTTTCTGGCAAGGCCTCTCGGGACGCGTTAAAGATGAGCTCGCAGCTCGGGATCTGCCATCCTCTCTGGACGAATTGATTCGGCTGGCCACCCGGATCGACATTCGCTTGGTGGAGAGACAACAAGAGCTCCGTCTCCAATGCGAGTCTACTCGACCACGCCGGCCACTTCTTTGGGGGCTGTCCGGTGCGTCCGGGAACCTCTCGCACCTGGGGCTCGCAGGGGAGGCATCCCTAGGTGTCAGTGCGGCCTCTCCCCGTCTGACCATTCCGGTACGTTGTGGAACTTCGCCTGACAGTAACTTTCAGGCCACCGCCTTCCTGGACTCAGGGTCCGCTGGTAACTTTATTAGCCATGCACTGGTGTCTAAGTTCCAGCTTCCAGTGACCCCTCTGCAGAAAACCATGTTTGTCTCCCCCTGTCAGTGGCGAATGCCTCAAGGATGCCATTCGGTTCTGCACTGCGCCCCTCACCCTGCAGATTGGCGCGCTACACCAGGAAAGGGTGAAACTCCTCGTGCTGCCTCGTTCCTCTTCTGAGATCCTTCTGGGCCTTCCCTGGTTGCAAGAGCATGCTCCGATCCTAGACTGGAACACAGGCGAGATCCTTCGTTGGGGCCCGGCATGTCACTCACGATGCCTGGTGGCACTCCGCCCTGCTCTGCGGTCTGCTTCTGCAAAACCTTCGAAGTCTCTGCCAGGTCTGCCTGCTCCTTACCAGGACTTTGCCGACGTCTTCTCCGAAAGACAAGCCGAAACTCTGCCCCCGCACCGGCCCTTCGACTGCCCTATCGATCTGCAACCCGGTACTACGCCTCCCCGAGGCAGAGTTTACCCTCTTTCGGTCCCGGAGACAAAGGTGATGTCGGAGTATATTCAAGAGAATCTCCGCAAGGGCTTTATACGCAAGTCATCCTCACCTGCGGGAGCCGGATTCTTCTTTGTCGAAAAGAAAGATGGAACCCTCCGGCCCTGTATCGATTATCGTGGTCTAAATAAGATAACCATAAAGAATCGATATCCCCTGCCTTTGATTTCAGAGCTATTTGACCGCCTACGTGGCGCAAAAATTTTCTCTAAATTGGACCTTCGTGGTGCTTACAATCTGATTCGTATTCGGGAAGGCGACGAATGGAAAACAGCCTTTAACACCCGTGATGGCCACTTCGAATATCTGGTCATGCCCTTTGGCCTTTGCAACGCTCCGGCCATTTTCCAGAACTTCGTCAACGAGATCTTCCGCGACCTCCTCTATGTCTGTGTCATCGTTTACTTGGATGACATCCTGATCTTCTCTCCAGACCCGAAGGTTCACCGCCATCATGTCCGCCTGGTGCTCAAACGTCTCCGAGACCATCAGTTGTATGCCAAATTAGAGAAATGCCTATTTGAGCGCACTTCGTTGCCCTTCCTGGGGTACATAGTCTCGGATCAAGGACTCCAGATGGACCCTTCTAAACTGTCTGCAGTTCTACAGTGGCCTCGACCAGTGGGTCTTCGGGCTATCCAACGTTTTCTAGGCTTTGCGAACTACTACAGACAGTTCATCTCGCACTTCTCCACGCTCGTGGCCCCGCTGGTGGCACTGACGAAGAAAAACGCCAACCCCAAATCCTGGCCTCCCGAAGCTCAAGAAGCCTTTGAGCATCTCAAGTCCGCATTTGCTTCGGCCCCTGTGCTATCTCGCCCGGACCCACTGCGTCCGTTTGTTCTTGAGGTGGACGCCTCTTCTGTAGGTGCCGGAGCTGTCCTCTTGCAAAAGTCTGCCTCCGGAAAACTGCGTACTTGCGGATTCTTCTCAAGAACCTTCACGCCAGCCGAGCGAAATTATTCTATTGGAGATCGTGAACTATTGGCCATTAAATTGGCCCTAGAAGAATGGCGGCACTTGTTGGAGGGGGCTCGCCACCCCTTCGAAATCTTCACAGATCACAAAAACCTCCTCTATCTTCAATCTGCTCAACGTCTAAATCCTCGTCAAGCCAGGTGGTCCCTCTTCTTCGCCCGCTTTGACTTCTTCCTTCACTGACACTGTGGGCACAGAAGAACCTTTGCAGCATATAATTCCTCCAGAACGGCTCCTCACGGCAGCCCCCATGGAGCTTAAACACCCACCTCCGGGAAAGACTTATGTCCGCCCGGCCATGCGGCCTCGTATTCTAAAGTGGGGACACTCTTCCCGTACTGCTGGCCATCCTGGAGTGCATAAGTCTCTGCGGTTAATCTCTCGCTATTACTGGTGGCCCACCCTGGCTCATGATGTTAGAGATTATGTCCTGGCCTGCACCTCCTGTGCTCGTAACAAGGTCCCTCGCCTCAGACCCGCGGGTCTACTACTACCTCTCCCAGTGCCTGAAAGTCCTTGGTCCCATATCGCCATGGACTTCATTACCGACCTCCCGGCCTCATCGGGTAATACAGTCATTTGGGTGGTGACCGATAGGTTCTCTAAAATGGCCCATTTTGTCCCTCTGCCCGGGTTACCCTCCGCCCATTTATTGGCCCAACACTTTTTCCAGCACGTGTTTCGTCTACATGGGCTCCCGTTACATATCGTTTCTGATAGGGGGGTCCAGTTTGTGTCTAAATTCTGGCGGGCTCTGTGTACTCAATTACGGGTTCAGCTGGACTTCTCGTCGGCCTATCACCCTCAAACCAACGGGCAGGTAGAGAGGGTCAACCAAGTGGTGGGGACCTACCTACGACATTTTGTTTCCGCCCGCCAGGATAACTGGTCGGACCTCCTCCCCTGGGCGGAATTTTCATACAACTCCTTGGACTCTGAATCCACAGGAGCCTCTCCCTTTTTTGTTGTCCTTGGGCTACATCCCCGCCCGCCTCTCCCTCTGCCTACTTCGTGTGACGTTCCCGCCGTGGATGCCCAAGTACGGGACATCAAGTCTCTCTGGCAGGTCACACGTCAGGCCCTTCTACGGGCCTCCTCTCGTATCAAAGCCCAGGCCGACAGGTACCGGAGACCGGCGCCCATATTTAAGCCGGGTGACAGGGTTTGGCTATCTGCCAAGTACATTCGCTTCAAAGTGCCCATTTAAAATCTGGGTCCTAAGTATTTTGGACATTTTGTGGTACTTCGGCAGTTAAATCCGGTGTCCTACAATCTCCGCTTGCCTCCCACTCTGGTATCCCGAACTCCTTCCATGTCTCGCTCCTCAAGCCTGTGGTGCTGAATCGCTTCTCCCGTAGATCTGTCTCGCCTTCTCCTGTGGGCCCATTCTGATAACATCTTTGAAGTCAAGGAGGTCCTGGCGGAGAAGACAGTGAGGGGGAAGCGGTTCTTCCTTATCGACTGGAAGGGGTTCGGGCCTGAGGAGCGTTCGTGGGAACCTGAGACAAACCTGTCCCCTGACCTCCTTGCTAGGTTTCCAAAAAAGAGGGGGAGACCTAAGGGGGGGGGGGGTACTGTCATGGGGGCCGCGGGCACCGCTGAGCCCCGCGGTCTCCCCTCTGCCTGCAGGGCTCCTAGCGCGGGTGCCGCGGCTGCCCGCGCCCATCTCCCTGCTGCCCGGGCGCCGGCAATTACCAGCCACGCTCTGGTGAACGCTGCCCCTGTCTGTTCCGGCCGCCGCGCGCGTGCCCGTGTCCCTAGGCGCGCGCGCGACGGCTGGTCTGGATTTAAAGGGCCAGCGCCCCGGTAATTGGTTATTGCTGGGCGCTGGTCCTATTTAAGGTACACGCCCCCAACACACCTTGCCAGTTCGTTGGTGTGCATCCAGTTAGTTTTGAGAGTATTGAGAGTCTGTTCTGATCGCCCGTGTACCAGTCCGTTTGCTTACGTTCCTGACCTTGCCTGTTTGCCGCCTGCCCTGACCGTCTGCCCGCTAGCGGTGGTCCAGCGAATCCACCATACCCGTTACACTTCTTATTTAGATTTTTTATTCTTTAAGATTTTACATAGGGTCCTTTCTAGGGATATTTTGAATCATAGAAAAACTTGCAAAATCAATTAGTTCATCTCTAGATGATTATAATTGTTATCCCTCATTATTTGATTCTTAAGCATAAGGGAGTATATGTATAATTGTTAACACTGTATTATAATTGTTCATTTCCCTAGTTTCTTATTTTATTCCAATGCTTTGAAAGATGTAGGTCACCTAGGCAGATTTAAAGTTGTACTACACAACCACACTATAAATGTACTGACTTAGCCTGATGTATATAGCAGAGGTAGTTCAGGAGGTTATATGGCAGCACACTTCAGTTACTGTGTGCTCTGAACAGCATTATATTTCAGGGTCAAACTCCCCTGAATAAATTCTTCTAAGTGAGAATATTTCCATAATACAGTGCATAAGATAGCATTTCATGATTTCCTCTCTATTATATTCGTAGAAAAAGTAACAGGAAAAAACCCGAGGAAACCACAGCATGAAATCAGGGACCTACTGAAGCACAGTTAACATAGACCCCATACACTTCTATGTGAACAGCAATACAGCTTGGAAATTGTAAATTATGTTACCAATCACATTTTCATCCTGGGATATCACACAGAAATCTTAGAAATCTTAAATGACAAAACTGTAGTACACATGTACTCAAAATGACAAACAACTTATGTAAAATAGCCTTTACCATGAAAAGGATATATAAGGACAAATCATTTCAATTTATTACACTCATTAATCTACCAAATTATATCCATTTATATGCATAAATTAAGTTTTAAAGCATTTCCAGTGTACTAGATACAAAAGAAAGGTTACAAAAATTCAAAGTAACCTTTGTAAAAGAGAGCACTTCAAAATTAGACAACAATAATATCATGAGGGTAGGCATGGAGGTAATTATCATTATTCTTGTCACTAGTTTATTTATACTTGCAGAGGAGACTATTAAAGCAAATAAAAAAAGGAGCCAACGGTGTACATCACAAAGGCATGACGTCTAAAAGGGAGTTGATTTTCACACATCTTGTAGCTTAAAGCTTTATTCTTACTTATTTGCATAACTATATCCATTTTATGTACTGTCGATTGGAATGGGCTAAGACGTAAAAGGATTTAACCTTTAAACAAAGGACAAACGGACTGATTACATTCAGTAGCAATAGATCACTATCAATCTTTATTCATTTCACGAAGAAGCAAATCTAGTTTATTCTCTTGAATTTCCGTTTTATGAATGATCATATTTATAGTAGGAATCACATTTGTTAGGAAGTTTTAAGAGCAAGCACATTATAGTCACATTGTGTCTGATAGACAAAAGAATAGCTCTGTGTTAAAACTCCAGATAATTGGTAATTAAGCCACGATTAACATGTAAGATTTAAAATCTCAATGCTAAGATTAGTTCCAGATGTCTTTATTGATTTTTTTTTTGTTACAGTACAACAAGTTTTTATTTTCTAATCATTCATTTTCAATGCATTTTATTTGATATTATTCATTAGGTCTTTATATCATCTCCCGTTACTTTGCATTTCTTCTCCTTTCATCAGTAGAAAAAAAAAGTTAAGGTCACCTTCAGTTCATATGCCCAACATTATTGAGGCATAATGAAAGACATTTGAAATTCTATAGAGGATTTTTTAGAGCTAATGAAAATGATCAATTTGTTAAACAGCTGCATTTAATTTTTTTGTGAGTAACAGAATAGCTTTAATAAATAGGGACAAAATGCATAGACTTGTATGAATGCTAATCAGCTCATTTTTAAGTATTATTTGGAAATCTGTTGAACTATGAAAGTTGTGATTTTATTTTTAAAGTTGCACAATAACTTCACCTAAATGTTGTCTATGATAGTTGCCATATTTGCACACCAATGTAAGGACTGCCAACAAAAAGTCCATATACAAATCTACAATGAAGAAACAGAAGTGGTCTACAGCCTGATTTTTCTGCCATCCCTCATTGATCACAGTTGTGGTTTGACAGTAGAGCTCAAGCGTTTGTTGTCATTGGTTTAGCACTGGGGCATACAGCCATGGTAAGCATAGATCAAATATGTAAGTGCAAAGATGTAAATATGTTTTAGTCACCACCCAGCAAGACTAATCACTGCCACTGTGTTCTAAATTTCAACATAAGGCTATGTGATATGGACACTTACCAAAGCGAGCAGAAGAAAAATCTGAAAAAAAAATGCATTTGAATGATGCAGAAGACTTCTACAAAATCCATCGACAGCTAGGATTACCAATAAAAGGGAATTTCTGTATGCAAAAACCACTTAGATGCTTTAGTCTTTTGTCTGAATCTAAGCTTTTTAAACTCTTAGATGATGCAAAGTTTCTGTAATTCCAACCATTAAAGCAGAAACTTAGCAGTAATTGGATAGCAGAGTCCCTGCCTTACCCAGCACAGGATATCTGTGCCAGCAAATATTATTTTCCCTGGAAAACAAACACACACATATTTGGTATTGCCACATCTGTAATGATGTGAACTTTAAACATGATGAGTGCTATAAAAGGAATATAAAAAAAACAGTTCCTGAATTGCTGTTTTTAAATATTTAAAAATGAGTAAGCATATAGTAGTTTGTAAAGTTGTAGTAAATTATAGTATGTGCCACAAAAATTATACCAATGAAAACCACAACTTATTTTGCAGAAAATAAGTCTTCCCAAAGCTACATTAATGTGAAAATGTTGGGTGAATAAAAATGTTATGGCTTTTGAAATGCAAGACAAAGTTAAACTGTACAACTGTACTGAGTTGCCCAAAATAGTGCCATTAAAAAAATCATCTGGCTTTGCAAAAATCATATGGTTATGATAGAAGAAAAAGAAAAAAAAGTTAGCTTTCAAAATGAAGAGATGATAAAACAAAAAAGTTCTGTAATTAAGTCTGAGTAGGTCCTAGGGTTAAGTTCAGTAGGTCAAAGGGTTAACTTCAGTGATCAGCAAGAGGTAATAGTAGTACAGTGCAATGTTCCATAAATTGCCTTTGAGGAAGATCTTTTCGCCATAAACTTTATTGAAAAAAATCCACAACTAGATTGTTTCTGGTTTATACTGTAGTTGCAGTTTTCCCATTTACAGAGTATTCTACTTTAATAGACTTCTAAAGTAATAGGAAAATAAATAAAATCATGATTCAATAACGTAGAAAAAAGCAAAATATAACAATTATTTTTTAAGTCATGATAACAAAACATGAAAAATGTACCCTACATGTAATATCACATAGAATGAAGTAACTTGTAGAACGGAATGTGCCCTTAATCAATTAATCACATCATATATCAAGTTCATATAAGGCGCTTTATTGTAAATAATGCGGAAAATATTAAATACACAACTTAAAGTTGCCGTTTTTAAATGCCTGATTTGAACTTTTCATTTCTAACATGCATCATTTAAAGAATAAATCAGTAGTGGAAAAGAAAGCCAACTAAACAAGCTTGTTAAAACATAGCACTGTACCTGTAGTATACAAGTCATTTAATGTATTTCTCCTACTGTAAGTCATTAAATGTTACCTTTCCCAAGTTCACTGACTCATAGTATCCATGTTACTAAGCAACTAATGTACAAACTCCCTTATGTTTTTCAGGCGTGAATACTTAACTCTATAACCCTAACAATTCAATGTGCACAGATATAAAAGTAGTTTTATGAAACTGTAGTTTTAAATCAATTTGTGCACAGAATATTTACACAAATAATTATGCAAATACAACTACATAGCAGCATTTAAGTAGTGTAGATGGCAAACTTCTGTAGAAAAGTTGGTCTTTCTAACATTTTATTTCATCTTGAATTCTTTAAATTATTACACTGGCAGAATTGCTGGAAGATGACCTGCACAGATTACAGCTCGTTCAAAGCTTAGCTGCCAGAACAATAATTGAGCACAATGGGTGACAAGTAAAAACTAGGCTGCGCCCCATTTAGACCCATTTAGCTTTAGTAGACCTGTTCTTTAAATGTATGAACAGTCGCATTCCAAACTTTGGCGCGATAAGCACAGGAGCGACACTTTTTTATGCACAAACGATTAGGGGCAGTCTGGGGGGGGGTGTCGAACCACATTTTTAGAAGTAGACACATTTATGATTCTTTGACGCCAAACATAGGTGCATTAATGTAAGATCAACCAAACTGGGTTAACGGTGGTCTGCCTGAGGCAGACTTGTGGTATTGGCACTACAATGCGCCTATCTGTATGAACTGCACAGGAACAGGTTCATACATTCTAGTGCATTCTACACTACCTTAAGCTATTTAGAACTGGCCTGTCGGTGCCAACGTACAAACATGCCGCCCAATGTTCACCATGCATTTCGATAACTTGTAGATCCTTCGCTAGGAGATTCATAGTGTTGTTTTATGTCATTCTTTTCATCAACTCTTCAACGCACACTTAAATTTCTGTGACAGAAAGTCTAACTTATACACCTAGAAAATATATATAAATGCAACTTTTTTACTTATTCATATAGAGTGGTATGGATATAGCAAAGCTAAGTTTGACCATGATATCACAGCTCTGTGACATCAACTTTTTCAATGGCTTTTGTTTAGACATTACACTCTGTTCTATGATATCATTGTGCTTAATCAGTCAAGTTAGTCTATGCTGCATCTTTAGGTCAGCATTGTTTTAAAATATTTTTTTTCTAACCAGTAGAGTATTGTTTTCTATGGGAAATGCCATTTGTATAGGCTCTCATAAAACACTATTGAAAATAAACTGGATTAATCTTTAAATTCTTTGTAATCTTGTTCTTAACTAAATATTTCCACTGTTTAAAAGAGTTATCATGATCATACATATCACATTCACAATAAAAACATATTGAGGTATTAATATAAAAATCTAATACAAATTTTAGTGGCACACTACAATACTAAGTAAAACATCAAGGTATATAGGAATTTTTTGAAAATGCATTACTGCTAAGGAAAATATGAAAAACCTGGGATTCTTAGTTTACAGTTTTTGATCAAGAATTGTTTAAGCTCACCTCCCAAAAGCGTCAAGGGGATCCCAGCACAGGTGAGTCCCTAACCACTAACATGTTACCTCACTAGGAGTCCATTCAGACTACAACCTCTCAGGGACTCCCTGAGACTCACCTGTGCTGGGATCCCCTTGACGCTTTTGGGAGGTGAGCTTAAACAATTCTTGATCAAAAACTGTAAACTAAGAATCCCAGGTTTTTCATATTTTCCTTAGCAGTAATGCATTTTCAAAAAATTCCTATATACCTTGGTGTTTTACTTAGTTTTGTAGTGTGCCACTGATATTTGTATTAGATATATGCTATTGCCTTACCAGTGTGCACCTATGCTTACGTTTTTCAAAATATATGGATGTGCACAGTCTAATTGATTTGTGTAATATAAAAAACTAAGTACATAGTAACTCCCCATAGATTTACCTTATCAGATCCTGATGACATTGTCATTTATACTTTCACATATCACAAGCTCACCCAGTAATAACATTCATGCAAGTTCCTGTCATCATGTTCATATAATTAAGACAATTCCAATTGAACTGACAGGAGCAAAAAGGAATGAGAGAAACAAGAAGTGTTGTGCAGACTTGGTAAATAAGGTTATTCAAAGTGGATGCTCAAAGATGTGAAGCTGATTATGAACAAGAAAAATAGAATGGACCTACATAGCCATAAATGTGTGCAGAAATGGAGCTAGAAAAACAGCTTTTGTGACTACATTTGGAAAAAATTCTGGTTAGATTAAAGCAACTGTGAATATCCCTGGGTCTTGCTATTATTCTATCTGGGGGTTACAAGCTTGTTACACGGGAAGCAAAATTATTGCATTCTTTACACTCTCCTAGTTTAGTTGAGATGAGTTTAAATACTTGCTGTCTGCGCATAGACTATAAACATTGGCAAATGTTATGGAATATCTGTGCAGAAAGCACAGCTGTACACTAATTGTACAGCTGCGTGGGGGGGGGGGGGGGAGGGGAAGATCCTGCTATCAACGATAGCCGAGCTCTCTACTGAGAAGAGAGGGATGGTTTGTTACGGTCTCTGGCTTCCTGCTAACATGACTATCAGGGTTCAGTAACTGATTGAGATGCTCGGTCTCATATACTAGAGGGGGACAGTAAAGGGTGAAAAATACTCATATACTAGAGGGGGGACACTAAAGTGTGAAAAATACTCATATACTAGAGGGGGGAAAAAGTGCTATAAAAATGCCCCCAAAACATCTTTATCTGACTCTACGGGGGCATAATATGTATAGCAAAGTAACGAAAAAAAAACTAAATTGCAATAAAATATTGAAATAAATACTATCAGCCCAAACTGCAGCTTTTAGTCCTGCTCCCTACGATCCTAAAAATGTATATCACCCATATATAAAGATCTGTGATGGAAAAGTGACACAATTCTAAAACTTTATTAGTGCCACTTTTATTGTTAAAAAATAAATAAAAAATGTGAAAAACAAAAAAAATAATGTGAAAATGATATAAAAATAAAGCCTTACATATGACGGAAAAAAAGTAAAAAAATAACCAATTGCAAGAAGGCATTAGAACGCTAAAACCTTTGTAAACTATTGAAAAGAACAATGTACTTGGTCAGGAAGGGGAGAAAACGGCCCACTGAGGAACTGGTTGAACACATTTTTTTTTTTTTTAAATGACTCTTAAGCAAATGTCCACATTATAAGTTTGTGAACCAAATCAACCAAATACTGCAGGTTTAATTGATGGCAGCAAATTACCGTAAAAATACACAATTGTATTAATTGTTAATCATATTATGCAGTATACTGTATTGTTTGTGTAAACTATGTTGTATGGTATGTGCAACTTGTAAAATTAAACATAGGGGGTGACAAGTATGATCAGGCTTTCCGCCTGTTTTCAGGCGTATACTGCGCCTCACTATGCCGACTCTGCTGTCGGATGCTTAAATGCAACGTTAGGCGCAAGCTTCACCACTTTGTAATGCACCTAACATGATGGGGCGTGATTTGGGCGTGCTGTGGGCGTTCTGGGGCGGGACGCACCAGATTTGAATTCTCTGACGCATGTAGGATGCCAGTCGGCAAAGTGAAGTGCATTACAGCTCCGACAGGCAGACCTAGTTCAATGTGGTCTACCTGAGTCGGAGGAGGCGCAGTGAAGCTAGAACTTATTGTAATGGGGCAAAATCTGCTCTAGGTCTACTGTTACAACACTACACTAATGAAAAAGAGTTGTCTATAAAATGAATTCATTAATAAAGATAAATATCAAAGTTGTATAAAAAAGAATTCAATGTATTGAAAAAGTTGATAATTTAAAATTAAAGGAAATATATATAAGATCTCAAAAGAAATATCAGCTATAAAAGGTCTTAAAAATACGGAGAAAACGAAACTAATTTTACATTAAAATAACCCAATGAGAGTGTACTATGTTAATTTTTGTCCTTTTTAAAAAAAAAAATTAAATTATTTTGCTTCTTTCACCTTTTATTTATTTGGGTAATACAGCAAGAGCCAAACAGCACAGGTCTTGCTGGGACCGTGGTCCTCCAAGCAGGATTTCTATTTTTCCCACGGCTTTTTTTTGGGTCAATTTACGGCTATTTAATCGCAAATACATCCCCAAATCAGCCTAAAATAATGAAAAATTAGCTTAAAAATTGAACCAAGCAACATAGGGGATGATTTGGGGACTAAATACATCCGTAAATCGTCCGCAAATCATCCGTTTTTTTCGGGTATAAATTTTCTAAGCAATTGTTCATTTTTTAGATGATTTGGTGATGTATTTGCAGACAAAATACACCCGAAATAACCCTTTGGGGAAAAGAAACCCGCTTGGGGCCCACAGGTCCCAGCAAGACCTGTGCTGTGCTGGCCTGCTGTAATACTTAATAGAATAAGGGGTTTGAAAGAAGAAAAAAATAAATTTTTTGCTTTTCACTAAAATGCTTAATGATTTTCGATTTTTCCACTTTCTTTAAATTTAAATACATTTTTAGGCGCTTTCCCTTATGCGCCTAAGTTCCGCAATGCGCCTCACATACAGGTGAGGCGCAGGGAACCTTACTCCGCAGTTATGAGCGCACTTCGGGAGCCGACATACATGAGGCGCGGTTTTCACGAAAAAAAACATGAAAACGGGCCGATCTTCATACATATCGCCCAGGGTTTGTGAACATATATATAGTACAACTGGTGTCAAAAGTGTAAACCTTTCCTTTAAAACTCGGAATGTATCAGGCTTTAAATAATGGTTTGAAATAGTCCCAAGCCATGCACCAAGAAGGAGAAAAAAATTTGGGATTCTCAGTGGGAAAAGCTTCTTCATGAACCTGTAGGGCTAAGCGTCCCAAATGCAGAAGGTCAACAGCTGAGGCGCCCCCTCCCTGATACACTTGCTGCGACATTTTTTGTGAGTGACAGGGGCCCAGCCACTCCGAAAGGAGGCGTGTCGCACCACCAAAGGGAGGACCCGGAGCCGCCCAAATCAGCGGGCGGGGCGGATCCGGAACCCCTTTTTAAAAAACTCCCTGAAAGCTGACGTGCGCCTGTGAATTCCTGGCTCCTTTTGTGGTTCTTTTTCTTGGTTTTGTTTTTTTGCTAACCATTACCTGCCCTGGTTGTCTCCTGACCCGGCTTGTCTCCTGATTTTGTGCTTTGCTTCCGTTTGGCTTTTATTGGACTGTTTACGTTTATTCCTCGGGTTCGATTTGGGGGGTTTTGGCGTTCCATTTGATATTGCCCGGGGACTTTTTGCTATTTTTCCCTCAGGGGCCCCCCAAACTTAGCAGCACAGGACTGTCGCCCAGTTGCCGTCTGCCGCCTAGGGCAGCTGTCAAGTAGCAGGGACGTGGGCTGGGTTCCATTTTTGGGGTCACGCACCTCCCTTGAGGGACATTATCACAGGGCCCAAAAAAGTACTCTCTAAAACCCTCACTATGGACCCCATGACAGCTCTGGTAAGCAATGCGGGGCAAACCCCCCTAGTCCAGCCGGGCTGAGGGTAACAAAGGAGGCTACCCCAAGCAAGGTCCCCGCTTTCCTTCCCCCCCCTGTGGAACCCCCCCATCCCGGTTCCTGACAGGTTTGCAGGTAAAAGGAGGGCCTTTTGGGATTTAGAAGGGTTTTCGTTGTATTTTAGGCTCCCCCCACTTACCCCTTTAATGAGGAACAAAGGGTGGGAATTGTTATGTCCCTTTTCTGCAGGGTCCCCCCCAGGAGTGGGCATTTTCGTTACCGCATGACTCACCTAATGTCTTCTGTGGGGAAAGGGTTTTTGCCGCTTTTGGGGTACTCTTTTAAAGACCCAGATAGGGAAAGCTTGGCTGAGGCTCAGTGACCACCTTTAGGGGAGGGTGAGAGGACGTGGAGGAGTTTTGCTCCGAATTTTTGTCGCTGGGTGCGTTCCCCCGGGTGGAAAAGACGCAGCTCTCAGATGCCAGTTTAGATTAGGGGTTTCGACCCGTGAAGGATTTATTGGTGGCTTTTAAACCCCACCCCTGGTACTTTAGGGGGAGCCAGGGACTGGCCTTCGTTGCAGACGTTTTAGGAAAAACGGGAAGAAAAGGTTCCCCCCTGGTGGCCCCACCATGGTACCCCTAACCCTTGTTTTTCCGACGTAAACCCCGAGGAGCCCATGCAAGTAGGGGCCCCTTTTTTTGTCAAAATGCGGCATGGCCAGACATCGTCGCATCCAGGGGTTGTTTTCTAGTGGAGAAGATGGGCACAGAATTTGGGAAGCTCCAAACGGAAACCCGGTCGGAAAAACTCCAACGCCTAGGTGGACAGGAGGATCACCTAGGGAACAGGTATTTCCTATTTATCTAAAAATTTCTGCACCAGTTTTAAAATTTATACTTGTCGCTCTCCGGTTTTTGGGATGCGTTTGTGGAAAACTGGGTCAGCTTCTAATTTGTTGATGCGTTTTTCCCCAAAGTTTGGGGCCCACCCTTTTGACCCCTTTTCTGATCCTTCGGCTGTGGGTATTGACTCCCCCTCCACTACTCTGGGGGCAACCAATTTGTCTCCTGACGGAGATGATGGGGGATCCAACAATTGAAAAGTGTATTCTATTCGTCTGGGGGGCTGCCCGCTGATTTGGGTTGGGGCTGGGCCTGGGTTCAAAACATAATCAGTGTTTGACTGGAATTCAGGGAAATTAGTCAGGGGGGGGACAACGGTTTGTTGACAGATGTCTCCTACCAAAGCGGGGAAAAACTGATTTGGGAGGCAATGTTCATCTGGGGGGTGGGAACTTTGAAACCCAGCGGCATCTTTTGAAGTCGATGCTCGGGCTAAGGTTCCCCGAATTGCCTCCGGGAACTTGCCCCCCCCTGTACCTGAAAATCCTTGGGGTTCGGAGGTGGTTTTAAAACCCGGTGGCTTATGGGCTAAAATTACCCTCTTCTCTCTGATACATAACGTGTCCCGTCGTGCACTTCGTAAGAGGTATATCAGACTGTGACTCCCGCCCTCTATGGCCTCCTTCTCCAGTTCGCATAGAGGGGGAGTTAGAACCCAGACCAGGGAAGGTTTCCAGTGGCCCCCCCTAAAAGGGGGGGGGGGGGTACTGTCCCGGGCTAAAACTGTGCTCAGACTGCAGACAGGCTGCAACAGCTGAGGGCGCTCCCTCCCTGATACACTTGCTGCTGACAGCTCTGTGAGTGACAGGGGCCCAGCCACTCCTGACAGGTGGCGGGGTGCACCAGCCAATGGGAGGACCCGGAGGCCGTCAAATCAGCTGCAGGGGCGGTATCCGGGAATCCCATTTAAACCCCTGAAAGCTAACTTGTGTGCGCCTGTGATATTCCTGGCTACCTTGGGGTTCTTGTTCTTTGTGTTGTTGTTTTGCTAACCAGTATAACCTGACCCCCGGCTTGTTCTCCTACTCCGGCTGGTCCCCCTGATTTTGTGCTTTGCTTCCGTTTGGCTTTTGACCTCGGCTTGTTTACGTTTATTCCTCTGGTTCTGATTTGTGGCTTTGGCGTTCCTATTTGATATTGACCTGGACTGTTTGACTATTCTTCCCTCTGACGGCCCCAGCACTTTAAGCAGCGCAGGGACTGTCGCCCAGTTGCAGTCTGCCACCTAGGGCAGCACGTCAAGTAGGCAGGGACAGTGGGCTGGGTTCCAGTTAGGGCTCACTACACCTCCCTTGACGTGACAGAACCCAATAATTATTGAACTATAAAGTTTTTATGTGTAGGTTTTAATTTTTGTTTGTAACAATAGTCATGTAAATACATTGTTACTGTTTTGCTCCTAAAAATCTAAAGCTCTAGTTTTATTATTTTGTTAGTATTTTGTAAATCCACCTTTGGCTTTCAACACTGCATTAATCTTTCTGTGCATGCTCTTGATCAGATTAAAGCATGTCTTGACTGAAATCTGATTCCAGGTCACTTCAGATTTCGGTCAAGACATGCTTGAATCTGATCAAGAGCATGCGCAGAAGGATTCAGGCAGTGTTGAAAACCAATGGTTGATTTACAAAATACTAACAAAATAATAAAACTTTAGATTCTTAGGAGCAAAACAGTAACAATGTTACATGACAAGCATCTGCATAGCTAAGCATATGCTAAATAGTTGCAAGTCAAATTTTTGTATGAAATAGCAAAGATGATTGTCTATAAAATGATGTTTATCTCACATTCAAAGCTTTAATGGTTGGTGAGATATGGAGCCTAAAAGTCTAAAGTTCAAAACATTGTTACCCTTTTGCTTGGCACTGTATGCATGTAGTACATGAGGTTTTATCTTTTTTAGCTGCCTGTACTATTCCTCCTTTACAGGTCTAATCCATTTATTGCCTCACAACTGATTAAAGGTTAAAAATATATACAGGCAGTCCTCAGCTTACAACATTCCAACTTACATCTGTCCCTTAGTTATAAATGGAGACATGGGTCAGTGTCCTGACATCAGTATGTCGCTCCCGAAATATACGTCAGAACTTTGGAAGCTTTCCTCTGGCCACTGCATCTTCTGGCCCACACAGCAAAGCAGTTCTTTTGTACCTTCCTCCTGCTGGTTTGTGCTGGAATCTCCATCTTCAGGCCAGCACAACATTCCGAATTATACATTTTATCTAAATAAAAATATATCAAAAGCTATAACACAAAGTACTGTGTATAAAGTCACTAAAAAATGGTTGTACAGTTACCAAGGATAAGACCAAATACTGCCACATCTTGACCATATATCACCACCACAGTGACTGAATTATAACATCACACCATGACCACATATCACCACCACATATCCCTAGTAACACATAGTAACTGAATAATACCTTCACACCATGACATCATATGCCTACTACATAGTGACTAAATAATACCACAACACCATGACCACATATCACCACCACATAGTGATTGAATAATACCACAATACCACGACCACATAGTAACTGAATAATACCGCCACATATCACCACCACAAAGTGACTGAATAATTCCACCACACTATGACTACATATCACCACAGCGCACAGAGAATAGATGGGGGGGAATATATATTTACAAACCATCTCACAGAAAAAATACAAAAATATTCCCTTAAAACAATAACCTTTATTCGATATACATTAAAAGACCAGAAGCCCAAAATAAAAATTTCTTAATGGCCTCAAAACAGCCAACTAGAAAGTCATTGTATAATTAGACATAATCCTATAGTAATTGAAATTTTGTAAAGATAACTACCAGGGTATATATAGCCAAAATTAGCGAGGGGAGCACAATTCAATACATAATATTGTACAGATACAATTAGATAAACAACCAGCTATATCCTGAGATAGACTCACGATTCTGTAGATCTTGCTTGATGTGCTCAAAGGCCTAGGAAATAAATTCCATTTTAAGAAGGTAAAGGCTCTAAGAGTATATGGACCGGATAAACAATGATCAGGTATTACGTCCAATAGATACTCCTATCAAAGCAGAGCACCCGTCCCGAAAGGGACGACCCCACTTATCGGTGGCTCACCCTAAACAATGTACATATGTTCACGGTCCCATATAAATACAGACCAAACGATATAATAATCCTAAACAATGTACATGTCTACACGGTCCCATATGTATACAGACCAAACGATGCAATAATAACCACAACATAATGACTGACTACTAACCGTCACACCATTACTGAATATGAACCATTACACTTTGCACACATATAAGTCATTACAGTTCAGGTACATTTAGTGACTCACAGGTGATGTTTCTCTGATGAGTCATTCACGTTCCATTTTCTTCGCCGTTCCACACCACCATGCGGACTTATCCCAACCAACACTTGTCCCTGCATATTTGAACACGCATATCTTACCTTCTCCTCACTTTCACCTCTTTCTCCTCACTTTTCCAGCAACTCCTTACTTATAGGAATATAAGTTCCCTCAGTTAGGTAGGTGTATAGGTTCCCTCAGATAGGAAGCTATACTGTATAGGTATCCTCAGCTATGAAGGCATGTATAGGTCCCCTCAGTTAGGCAGGTATATATAGGTCCCCATCAGTTAGGCAGGTATATAAATATGTCCCCTCAGTCAGTCAGGTATATAGATATATGTTCCCTCAGGCAGGCAGGTATATAGATATGGGTCCCCTCAGGCAGGCAGGTATATAGATATATGTCCCCTCTTGCAGGTATATAGATATAGCTCTCCTCAGACAGGCAGGTATATAGATATTGTCACGGATGCCCCTGCTACCCTCGTCCAGGGTCGCGGGCGCGCACGTTCCCCGATCTTCCCTCCAGGCTACTTACCCAACCACGCTCCTGCTACAGCCTCTGTCCCGCAGTGTTAAATTTAAAGGGCCAGCGCACCGGTAGTTGACTATTGCCGGTCGCTGCCCCTATTTAAGCCTGCCTCTTCCTGGTTACCCTCCCGGATCTTTAGTTCCCATTGCCTATAGAGAAAGCGTTCCTAAGCCTTGTTCTGATTAGCATGTACCGTACCGTTTGTTGCCTGTCCACGACCACGAACCTTTGCCGCCTGTCTTGACCTTCTGCCTGTCCCTGACTATGAGCCTGCCTTCCAATTTTGTACCACGCTACACTTCCGCTGCCTCCGCAAGCAAGTCACGTCAGGGGTAGCGACCTGGTAGACTCCCGCCGCAGCAAGTCCATCCCGCTTTGCGGCGGGCTCTATTTAAAACTGGGACCTACTTAGATTCCGCTCCCTGGCGTGGCCTACGCCATCGTTTGCGGTGGTCCAGAGGATCCACTATCTCCGACCGTGACAGATATAGGTCTCTACAGACAGGCAGGTATATAGATATATGTTCCCTCAGTCAGTCAGGTATAAAGATATATGTTCCGTCAGGCAGGTAACCGTCATTAAAAATAATAACAATACTACTCACCTTACCTGCTACCCCAGCCTAGCGCGTTCCTCTTCTGCCAGACACTGGCGACATCATGTCGCCAGCGCAGGGACCCTCCTCCGGCAGCTTCTCGGCCGCATGGTCTATGACGGCTGTGCAACACCGAGGAGAGGCAGCGTAGCAATGAGCTAACTACATCGTGCCAATGCCCAGCTTAGTACCATGGGGCCGAGGCGGACCCTCAGCGCTATGGGGTGACAGCGGGCCCTGCTGTGTTGGACCCGAGGCCCACCAGAGGATCCACTGATCCCTGGTGGGCCAGTCCGACACGGACAGTACTGTATCAGTACCCTTACAATTAGTACATGTTTGTAGTTGTGGAGCTATAAGTGCCACCATTCCACAGCATACATGTACTAATTATATTAGTGCTGATTAGTACCTGTGTTTAACTTGTGCTGCTGTGGCATACTGGAACTTGTAGCTCCATATTCCACAGCAGCTAGCAGCTGTGGAATTACAAGTGCCAGCATACCAAAAATAAATGAGAGATAGTAAGTGAGGTGAAATCTTCTAAACAGGGGCACAGACAGAAAAAGATGTTAAAATATTCCTGCATTATCCAAAACAGATTTTTTTTTTCTTTGCTGGAGTTATATTTAATGTATCTACAATACACGTTCCAAATTAATACAAATTAAATGTAACAAACCTACAGTCCCAATCCGTTCATAACCCAGGGACTTCCTGTATATAAATATAAAGTGTTATGACAGTTCTGTGCATTATAAAATGAGTCATGTTAAAACATAAGCATCAATTTCTAAAAGTAAACAGGATGCCAAATAATAGTTATGATAATAAATAGGAGACATGTCACTCCAATGGACTATTTTCTTGACATTAAATTCAGCATCACTCCTGCAGATTACTAGTTTTAGAGCAAGAATGACATGTATACATAGTTATTATGACCATTATATAAAACGTGTTAGTGATTGCATGACAGACATTTGTAAAAGTGCCATTTGCTTAGAAGGAAACCTTATTTTTGACAGATGGCTTCAATGTTTATCGTTTGCTTTTCTTTTTTTCAGAAAATATTAATTTTTGTTACTTAACGTGATTTATATGCAATTCCTCTGGTTTAAAAGATGATATTAAATAGATATAGTTCCATAAAATTTTATGAATTAGGTAAGAGAGTTAAGTGTCTTTATAACTTTTTTTTTTTTACCAGAATCACTAAAAATATTTGGGGGATAACACAAGAAATATAACTCCACAACCCCTCTTTCTAAAGGGAAGACACCAGGCAAAAATTATACTCTGGGATTCCAAAAATACCAGAAGATAATCCCTAAATTATGCATAGCCCCCCTAAAATGCCCCTACTCTAGGGTCAATGCTTCACCCAGTCTTTTTAATACTACTCTTTCTTACCAGCAGTCATGGCTCAATGTGATTGGATTTTTTAGGTGCGGTCATAAGAAATGTACCGCAAGTCAGTTTTGTGGTAATTCTCAGCAATTTTCTTCATTTGTGACAGGCAGGTCTTATAAGCTCAATAGATTTATTAATTGCATGTGGTTAACTGCAATTCTTGTAGAGTACAGTATGTGGGTGCACTTCTGGTCCTCTCAAAATTAGAATAAGATGACATTTATTGGATTCTTCTAAAAGAAATAACACTATTGGTATATCCATGGTTTCAAAACATTTTTCGGATTTCCATGTCAGCTCTTTCTCTTTCCTCGTTATAGAGAAAGTAGTGCATTCATTGAGGGGCTTTCATTGAGAAACTCATGAGCAGAGAATCATGCTGGATTTTTGAACTAAACACAAAGGTACCTTCTGGGCTTAATATTAAGCAAGACATCATGTGTTATTATTAGTATTTCATGTTCTTACCTTGTTCTATATGGATGTTTTGTGTGTATTTGTACTCATATGTTTATTTTTTCAGATCGTGTTCGATCTTTTCATTGGAGGTGTGGGATCATGTGATCTGTTCCTATTGCTATTTTAAACACCTAACATCAAGAATTAGCTACGACTAAGGAAGTTTGTTTCAGAAACGCGTCAGCCATCTTGAAGCTTTCAATCGCATTTTGATGAAGCTCCTCCATGCATGGGTTCTCTTTATTATTATTTATTTTTCTGTCATGTGGAATACATGTTTTTAAAATTTTGTCTAAATAAAGCATGAAGATTTTTAAGCATTATTTTGCAGTGGATATGTAACGGTTACCTTGGCTACCTTAACTTGTGAAAACCACAGGGTGGTGGTTGTATCGGGCTCTCACTGTGGGGACTATTATGCAATAGGTGAGCAAACTTATATTTTGTTTGTTGTTTAACCTTTAGCCATTTTTTAAGTTCAGCTCCCTATATTTACCCCTTTGATAACCCTGTTAGACATGGATGTTTTGGAGCAGGAAAATGGAATGCTTAGACCAGCAGAAATTGTTCCCGGCAATACTTGCACTAGCAATTCATTACGAAATAATGAACTCTATCTCCTTTTTAAAGTGTTGGAAAACTTAAAAAAAAAAAAGAAGTAAAAACTTGATGGGATGTGACCACCTTGGAAACATATATTAAATATGAAATGATACCTAGAGGTTTGAGACTGAAAAAGATTGCTACCACTTTATGTGATGATTAATTCACAAATAAGTGGATTAGTATTTTGTCGAACAGCTCTCTGCAACTCATGCAGTTGATTGTGGAATATGACAAAACATGTTTGTCTGACCTGAAAGTCCAAATAGCTGAAGATAAAACAGCAACTGAAGCATATAAAGATTGCTCATCATATAATTCTTTATTGTCAGATTTGGACAAGAATGTGAAGCAACTGTAGCAACATGTTACGGCTTTAAAACAAAGAAAGTTTTAGCGTGATTTACAAGATTATGAAAAACAGCTGGTTTACACTTATCACAAAAGATCCAATGATGAAGACACCCCATGTTCCATCCTAAGAAACGCTTACAGAAAACCACCCAAATACTGGCATCAGAAAAACGTTGGGTGAGCTTTTCTGACACAGATGTCTCCTGTGAATATTCACCTTCTAAAACCTTCTGAGGAGTCAGAAGTGGATCAGTTAACAACAGCTGTGGATGGGAGAAATGCAGCAGGATCTTTGGGTGTGCCAAACAACCCTAAACAGTTGGGAGCGAGACCAGTCAAGGGACGAGGAGGGATGGAAAAAAACACCTCAAAAGGCAAAGGCCCTTGGACTCTATGGGACACCCAGATGAACAACAAGTAATCAATCTTTCGAGCTACATCCTATCAATGGAACAATTAACTATATTATCAAGAGGTTTAAATTTTGCTCCAACTAACCAATTCAAGGTGTATGATACTATCTTAGATGTAAATAAGTTTGCTCGAGGCATAACATTAAAGAATAATTTTTCTAAGATTAATCAACTTAACTACAGTATAATAGCAAAATTCCTGGTGATGCATGAACAATTGAATTTTCCAGTACTCCTGATTCTAATGTTTCAATGCATTCTAACTCGTGTCTTTTTTTTCAGGAGCTGTGTATTGTCAGCACATTGCGTTCCCTTACAGAGGATGTAGAGAGGGAGTGAGATGAACACAGCATTTCACAAGAGGGTATTTTCTTCAGTAATCTTGGGTTTTATCCCATTCAGTCGAGACCCTGGATTTGTTCCAGGAGAGGGTGGAAAAAGATCTTTAAAACTTCAAGAAAAATGCAGGAAATATAATAACATGGATCTAATATCTCCAGGGCTGAAACTAAGGCTATCAAGGAGCTAGTTAGTAATAAGGACATTACCATTCGAGCGGCAGATAAAGGTGGAGCAGTGGTAGTTTTAAATTCAGGCCTTTACAAACGAGAGAATTAGAGAATTTTGCAGGATGTGGATACTTATTTTCCCCTAGAACAGGACCCCACCTCTGAATATAAAATAATTCTTAAAAAGATTCTAGATGAAGGGGTTTCTTTGGGTATTATTACAATTATTACAGATTAAGCCAATGCCTAAAACACCCAGCCCCAAAGCCCTTAAGATTCCCGGTCCCGGGTTTAAAAATTTAAAAGACACAAAAAGTTTTAAATTTTCCAAAAATTGGAACAGTTTTTTGGGGGGGAAATTTTCCCCTTCAACCCCTTCTTCCCAATTTCTTTGGGCCTTTCCCCTGTGAAATTCCCTCATGTTTAAATGTTGAGAAATTTAAATATCGACAAAGTTGAAATGGGGCACGGTTTTTATATTGATGGGGTTTTTTTCAATCACGCGATAATTTAAAGGTTTAAAAAATTTTGGCCAAAATCAATTAATACGCCCTTTTTTCCAGCGTTTCCCCTGTCATTTTGCTGCCCACAAATCACTTAGAGAAAAAGAGCGGGCTGAGCGGGTTTGTGCGACGCCCATGTTTGGGGATGTGAAAGGTTTTTTTAATTTGGGGCGGGAAAAAATCACATGACCTTTTTTTTACATAGAACAGCCCATCCTTTTTTCACCCCTCAGGGGTTTTCCAGTGTATCATAAAAAGCAGGACGTGTGCTGGGGGGGTTAATTTCTCAAAACAGCTCAGCGAAACGGGTTTTCTATTTTTTCCCACACAGACAACAAAATTGCTTTTAGCTGTGAACATTAGAACTTATTTAGATTAGGTTTTTCCCTTTTTTAGTTATTTTAGGCTGAAAAATTTTAAAGGAGCATCTACCTTTTAACACCACGGTTTTTGGTTGGGGGTGGCTGGGGGAAAAACACAACAGACGGGCTGGCGGGCAGGCGGGCGGTTTTGGGGAAAAGAGGGGCTTTTGAAATTTGAAAACAGAAATTTTTTAAGTTCCCCCGAAGGTTTTTTTAAATGGGTTTGCAAAAAACCCCTTTTTAAATCTGTGAAACATTTAAAAATAGGTTTTTTTTTTTAAATTTTGGGGGCGGCCCCATTTTTTTTTCAAAACCCCACCTTGAAACAAAAATTTTGGGAATACAGCTTTTTTTGTAGCCCACCCGGAGGGGGTATTTTTTACTGTGGGTTTCAAAAAAGGGCCTTTATTATCCGTATACTTTTAAAAATGGGTTTGTTTTTTTTTTCTTTGGTGCGGCCCTTTTTTTGTTCATAAGCCCCCTTTCATTTAAAATTTGAATACAGAAATTTTTGTAGTCACCGGGGTGTTTTTATGGGTGAAAAAAACGCCTTTTATTATCCTTATACATTTAAAATATTGTTTTTTTTTACTTTTGGTGGGGGCCCCAGTTTTTTTTCATAGGGGGCCACCTTCCCATTTAAATTTTAAAATACAGCAATTTTGTAGCACCAAAAGGTGAAATTTTATAGGTGAAAAAAAACGCCTTTTTTACCAATGCTTTTCAAATGGGGTTTTTTTTTTTTACTTTGGTGCGGCCCATTTTTTTGTTCATAGACCCCAACCTTCTATTTAAAAATTTGAATACAAAATTTTGTTTTTTACTGTTGGTGAAATTTCTTTGGGGTTGCAAAAACCACCGTTTGTTATCCGTAAAATTTTTTAAATAGCTGTTTGCACTGGGCGGCCCTAGTTTTTTTCAAATAGCCATTTTTTTGTAGGGCCCAAATTTTTTCTAGCAACTTTTCCCCCTTGGGGGGGGGGGGGGGGGGGGGGGGGTTTTTTGTCATTGCTGAAAAAAAAAAACGCAAATTTCTCTTTCCGGGTGAACTTCTGAATGGGTTTTAATTTGCCCCCCATTGAATCTTTTTTGGGGCGCAAAAAGCGCACTTGTATGAATTTTGTTTGAAAACTATAAATTCCTATCCTTCTTGGGCAGTTGTTAAATCCCGGGGACTAAAAGAAGAACACTGGGGAAATTTTGTCTTAGGGTTCTTCCACCAGACCGCATTTTCACAGGTATTCGAAGAAACTTTTTCCATTTCTAATCCGGGGTTGCTGAAAGGAAATTAGAGGAATTTAAAATAGCTGTATTTGCCGCTTTTAAAAAAGAGACTTTAAAAAAAACTCTTCCAAACCTTCTTAAATTTTTATCTTTCGAACAGGGAAAACGAAATCCCAAGTGGAACGAGCAAAGAGGGGTGGGCCCTGGGGGTAAAAGGTACAGAGAAGGGTGCCCCTTCCAGTGCTGGCACAAAAACCATGCCAGCGGTTTCGTGGGTTTTTTCAGCCCATCAGGCCTGCCCATCCTGGTCGGGTCCCTTTTGGAATCTAAATAACGAACAGCCCCCAAATCTGTTCTTCAGGGGAAAAATTTAAACCCCGCATCCATCATCTTATTTTCCTCGTCCTCCCAGCCCCAACGGCCACACATGTCGTAAACACATCACCCAACACCCCGTCCAACATGAAGAAAAGGGCACCCCTATTTCAACCGTGTCCCCAAACCCACTGTGGATAATCCCTTTTTCGGGAAACCTCTTTTGACAAAATGCTTTTTGGGGTCAGAAGGCAGTTAAAAAAATCAAGGGGCCCAAAAGAGGGATTTTTTTGTCTGATCGACCCCCATTTACTGATGCCATCAGAGGGGGAAAAAGGGAAAACCCGGGAAAAATCGGCAAAAATCCCCGGTTGGTGGGCAATGCCCTTGCAGGACCTTCCTTGCTTGTACCCCCAAAGCTCCTGGTTTCAGAAGGGTCAGGACACCAAAGGGTTCACCTGTTTTGGGTTTTAAGATTATTGGAAAATTAGGGAACCAACGTGGTCTTTTCCGCAAAATTTTTGCTTGCGAGGGGCTTCAAAACTGGGCGAGGGGGAAAGACAAAGGGGTTTAGGCAAAAGGGGTTCCCGCCTCAAAAAGGGAGGGGCGGTCGCAGAATTATCGGGTAAAGTTTCGCCAGCCAGGGTTCTTTAAAAAAACCCTGCCCCTCCTTTTTTGCCATCGAAAAGGTCCGGGAAACCTCTCAACCCTGGGCTTTTTATAGCAAGCCTCTAAACCCACCCAGCGATGTCATATCCCGGGCCCTTTTTGGCCGTAAATGCATCAGTAAGGCAAAAAACTTAGTTTTTTAAACCCCCCACCATGTCTGGGCCCAAAATGCGGGCGAATGCATGTTTTTGAAATGGGGAAACCCTTTGGGCCAAAAAAGACCACACCAAACCGGGGGCCTCCAACCACGGGCACACCCCCCTGTCCTCCTCCTCATCCCCTTCCCCACCACCAACGTTCCCTCACGCCCATGTCTCTCAAGTCCAAATAAAGGGATCCGCCCCCCCTTTTCAGCCTCCACCGTCACCCATTTACCCCCAAACACCACCAAGACCCATCCTCCCCCTTTCCAATTTCCCAAACCAGTTTGATAAACCTCAGGGGCCGTACAGGGGGGCCCCGGCTAGCAGCCAGCCTTCTGTCCTTTCTTTTTTGGGGGAGCAGAAGAAACATTTTTAACCCCCAAACCCAAACCCAAACCCAAAAAGCCTGAAGGTCGACATTTTTAAAGGTTTTTGGGGCCTTGGAAATTTTTCCCTTTTCCCCAATCGGGTTTTGGACACAGAGGGGTTCCGCCACTCTGCCCTTCCCTTTCCCCCCAAAAACCCAGATGCCAACAGGAAATTTTTTTGGGGCCAGAAAAGCCGCCCCCCTGGCCAGCCATGTGCCCATCTAAAATTTCAACGCGTTGTCTGCATCGTGCCCGGAAAAGCCCCCATTTTACCACCGACCCAGGGGGACTAGTAAGTAGGGCCCAAGGGCCCCCATATGCCCCTGTAAACAGCCTCAACTGGTGAGCGGGGGGAAATTTCTTTGGTGGGACGGGGTTTCTCCCGGCCGGCGCACGCTCTTCAAAACCGCGGGGAAAGGGGTTCAGGCCTTTCCCCCAAGTCCTCTTTGGGGTCATCACGGGGCCCAAAAAACCGGGCCGTTTTTTAAATTAACCCTGCCCTTGGAACCATCCCCCACACGGTCAGGAGCTGTGGACGGCCCTTCCGCAACGAACCGGGGCGCGGGGCCTTGGTGAGAAGAACCTTGTGCCAGGCAAGGTGGTGTGCTTTAACGGTCAAATCTGCTGGCCGCCCTTAAGTTGGGTTAAGCTGGAGATATCCCTTCCCCTTGAAAATGTAAAGAACCTTGGGCACCCCAGAAATTTTTCAAAAAGCGCTACCCAGGTCTGGCTCCCTGCTGAGGAAGGCTCGGGGTCCTAAATTTTTCCACTTCTGCCTTTTCGCACCCCTTCTTCGTCCCCCCGGGCGGGTTTTGGGCGCGTTACCCGGGCCTCCCCAAAAACCGCTCATTGTTGTCAGGGCAACACGCGGAAAATTCCACCCCCCCACATGCTCCATCGATTGTGGAAAAGCAGCGCAATGCCTTACGCATACGAATTTAACACATGGCCGACAAGCACCGGGCGGACCCGGGGGGTTTTTTGAACCACCGAAAAGTGAGGCAGGGGGGGGAAAAGAGCTCTGCACCACCCTTGCCAGTTTTAAAAGAAGCCCCAAAAAGGGTCATTTGGACAATCCCTTGTCAGCATGACCATTGGGTGACTTAGTTCGGGAACGATCGTTGGACACTCGAAACATCAGATCCCCCCGGGCACGGAGGAGGAAGGGGCACAGATGGGGACACGGATTTTTTCTCCCCCGAAAAAACCCCAAAAGGCCCCCACATTTTCCCTCAATTTTTTTTGGGCCCCTCCTTAGGCAGGGGTTGGGGGTCATGGGCTAGTCCCAAGGAAAGCGCCTCACTCTCAGGTGCATCATCTGAGGCAATTCAGGGCGTTTTTGAAGCGTGGGGGAAGGAGGAGGGGGAAACCCCTAACACTGACTTACCGAGGGGTCCCTGCCTTGGAAAGGGGGTTTCGCGAATTTGGGGCGGAGGGGGAAGATGGGGAAAAGATCATTTTTGCTAGTGCCCTCGACCCAGGGGTTTTTTGGGAAATCAAGGTTCCAAATCATTTCCCCATGATTGCTTGGATGCCCCATTTCCCCTCCAACTTTATCCCCCAACAACCCCCAAAAAAAATAAACCAACATTTTAACATTGTTTGCCACCCTCCTGGGGGGGGGGGGGGGGGATCCCCTTTTAAAAAAACCAAACTCACACTTCCTTTAAACCCACCCAAAAAAGGAAAATTTTTAAAAGGAAATGGGACCATGAAAGATTGATCAAAAAGTATGTTAAAGGGTTTGGGGGTTGGGCTATCGAATCGATCAAACCCATAGCTCCGCAATCAAATAAGGTTTTTCTTAAAAAAATTGTGTCAAATTTAAGCGATGACCTTTAAAGTCAAAGGGAGAGCAACAACCCCTTTCATTATTAAAACCCAAACAAGGCGGGAGAAGCTAAAAATTAAACACCCCACAAAAATCAAAAATACTTGCTACACCCTTAGGCCAAAAAACTTAGGTTAATAAAAGTAAACAGAAAAAAAGTCACAAAAACCATTCACTACCCCTGTCTTGTCCCACAGCCGACCCAAAAACCTCCTCACCCCCCAAATTTGGGAAAATGCCAAAAGGCAGTTAGTTTTGAACCATAAACTTCCTTGAACTGGAAAAATTAAAATATACCTTTCCGGGCCCCACAGAAAGATCCCCAAACCTGAAAGAACCCCCCATTTAAAAAGTCCCAAAAAAAGGGAAAGTTTTAAAACCAACCATTTTGGTTTCCCATTTGGAAAATTACTATACCTGTCCGGGGCCCCCAGCAGAGCCCCAAACCTGCAGGGAACCCCCAAAATTTAAAAAGTCCCGGGAAAAAGGATCTTTAAACCCACCATTTTAGTTTCACTGGAACTTTTTGACTATACCTGTCCCGGGGGCCACAGCTTTGACCCAGGGCCCGGGAAATTTACAGTGGGTGCGGCAAAGACCCGGGGCTGGCGTCCGTCCATCTTTTAAACACGCGGGTTTTAAAAAGGCCCTGAAACGAAACCCAACGAAAACTGTCGTGCTGAACGGGTTGCGGAACCCGGAAGTGTGAAACCCCAGCCTTTCCTTTCCTTGTAAAAAAGTCAATACCTGGGAACGCTTTTTCCCCTTAAGTGGGGCCCAAAATTGAGCTTCACTTGGAAAACTGGGGGTTAACGCTTTTTGGTTTTAACACCCAAATCCCTTTATTTTGGGCTTTCTTTTTCTCATTTTACTAAACGTGCTGGGGGAAAGTTTCTCTGTACTTTGTTCTCGTCTGTGCCCCAAATACCCCAAATGTCCTTAAATTTAACCTACATCTGGTCAATTTTTTCCTGAACCTCCCTTGTAAAATTTCAGGGGAAAATTTTTTTTAAACAGCTTTTTTTTGTAAAAGCAATTTTTTTATTACTTTAATTCAAAAAAAACACTTTTTTTAAAATTTAAAAATAAATCCCACCATGTCTTTTGGTTCTCTTTTTTTTCATTGTATTAAATGGGTTGCCCTCAAATACAGGGATTAAATATTTTTTAAAAGATCTTGCAAATAAAGCTTTTTTGCAAAAATTTTGTCCAAAAAAAACATGTCCTACCTATTCCTTTTTCTGAAAAGCACCATACCCTTGAGCCACCCCTTGACAATTGTGAAGAACAAAAGGGTCTTTTAGAACAACATTTTTTAGAATGGGAACCTTTGTAGAAATAGCTGAATGCCCCACAGCAAAAGGGCCCCCAAAAATTCAAACATAAACCCTTGAGCCATTTTTTGGTCAAATTGGGTAAGAACAAATGTCTGTTAGAAACAACATTTTTTTTTATAATAGGGCCCGTAGTTTTCTAGATTTTTAAAGCAGGGATTTAAACCCCAAAAAAATTTTAAAAAAAAAACTTCTCAAACCACGTTAAAAAATTTGGGGTAAGAAATGCCACTTTTAAAACCACAATTCTGTTTCCAAAGGAAACCCTGATTAAATTTCTTTAATCTCACAGCTACAATAAAACCCCAAAAAATTAAAAAATATTACTTCCAAGGGCCCCTATTAAAAATTTTGAGGGAAAAAATGCCACTTAAAAAGCCACATTTCTGTTCCAAAGGGCCAAAAAATTTTAGCCTTTTATCTCACACAAAAAAAAATGCCTTTAAAACTATTGACAAGCGAAAAATTCTTAAGATAAAAAATTAGTAAATGGAATACCGGGGGGTTGTCATGAAAAAATTGCTGTCTTTTACAGTCTCCTCAAAAGCAAAAACCCCAAAATGAACTTTTTGGGGAAAAAAGAAAAAAAAATTGCAGTAAAAAATGATCATTTTAAAAAAAAGTTTTCAAAAAGGGCCATTTCTTTTGAAAAAAGGAAAAGTGAAGTAGACCCGGGCAACTATTTGGTGACCTCGGGCAATTGGGGCCCCCCAACATCATCAGGGGATCCATTCCTGATTCATCTTTATGGGAAACAAAAATCCCCCCTTTTTTTGTGGAAAGCCGGAGCCCTTTGTCGAAAAAGACCCTCCAGCAGTGCTGAAGGGGCCCCTCCCGATAAAGAAAGCTGGCTTCTGGGGAGGGCAACAAACCTCAAAGGCGGAAAAGCCCGCTTTGGGCCATTCTCCCCTTTTTTTTGGAATACCCAGAAGTCCCATTGGGGCCGGGAAAACATTCAAAAAAATCGGGGTTGAGGGCCAGATAGTCCCTGCACCAAAGATTCTTAACGGGTCTCTGTGTGGTTTGGGTGTGTGCCCTGCTTGCAGCAAATTTGGGAAAGGTTTGGGAAACAAAGAAATTTTTAATTTTAAAACCCCCTTAGGCTTCTGCCACCTTGTGGGTGCTCCCCCCGCTAAAGCCTACTTGGCACCCCTTTCGCCTTTTCACTCGGGTGATGTTTTTCCAACCCGGCATTTGGGGGAAACATGAAACATATGCAACAGATTTCCCCCAGTTGATCAAAACAGCAAGGTCTCCATTTCCTGCCCTTTTTCTCTCTATTTGGGTTTTTTTGGGAAGGGAAATTTCTGATTTTTGTTTTTTTACCCCCGGGGCCAGGGGGTGGCCCCCCCAGTAACTGTTTTTCAAATTTTTTTGGCCCCTTTAAAGCGAAAGGGTCATGTTGGAGGAAATGGGCTCCAAGGGACTCATGTGAGAGATGGAGCCTTGAATTTTTCCCAAGCCCCTGGGGCAAGGGCACTAGCAAAAATGGGTCTTCCCATCCCTCCCCCGCCTCAAATTCGCCCAAACCTCTTTCCCCAAGGGAGGGAAAGTCGGTAACACCCGGGGTCTAGAAAACCCCCCTCCTCCTCCTACCCCGCTTTCCTCCGGCCCCGTTTTACCAAAACAGCCCTTTACTTGCCTTTAGATGAAAGCCCCCCTGAGAGCTTATGGGCCACCTTCCCCCAAACTCGGGGCCCCGAACCCCCTGCCTAAAAAAAAACCATAAATTGGGGTTTAAACTTGGGCGGGCCTTGTGGATTTGACGGAGAGAAAGGCTCCCGTGTCCCAAACTTGGTCCCCTTTTTCCCACCTTTCCCTCGCTGGGGGGAACCGTTTTTTTTCCCGAGGTCCAACGATCGTTCCCGAACAAAAATCAAACCCCAATGCCCATGCCAAAAAAGGGCAAAGTCCGCAACTGGGGCCCTTTTGGTGGGTTCCCTTTAAAAATGGCAAGTAAATTTTCAAGCTCTTTTCACCTCCTCCACTCTCGGGGTTCAACACCCCGAGGTCCGGGGGGCCGTGCTTTTTTTAGGGGCCCCGTGCACTTCGTAATGCGTAAAGGCAAATTTCGCGCTTGGGCCCCAATCCGGTGCAGCATGTGGGGGGTGGAATTCCCGTTTTTTGCCCCCGGCAACAAAAGAGACGGTTGACGGGGGGGGCCGAGCTGAAAGCTACAACGCAGCCAGGCGGGACAAGCAGGGTGCGAACGGCGGAAAGTGGCCCAACTCAACCTCGGGGCTTTTTCAGCGGCAGTTTCCCGACCCGGTTTGCTTTTTTAGAAATTTTTGGGCACAAGGTTTTATTGAAAATTTGCCAGGCAAGGGATGTGCTCCAGCCTAAACCATTTAAGGGGGGCCAGGGAAAAATTTGCCCCTTTAAACGCACACCACCTTGCCTGGCAAAAAGGTTTTTGTCACCCAGCCAACGCCCGGGTCTCGTTCTTTAGAGCCATCCCAGGGTCCTACCTGTGTGTGGACGGCTCCAAGGCAGAGTCATTTCAACACGGCCCGGGGTCCTTGGGGGACGTAATGCCCCCGGGGACCTTGGGGGAAAGAGCCCCTGACCATCCCCGGGTTTTGAAGAAACGTCGCCGAGCCTGAGAGCCAAACCCTCACCCCCCAAGGGGAAAATCCAAACCCCGCTCACCCAGTGACGTCACAGAGATATAGCGGCCTTGGGCCGTGGGTTACTAGTCCCTGTGTCGGGGGTGAGATGGACTTTTCCCCCGGGCACCCGATTCAGACCAACGGCGCTTATAATTTTTGATGCCCCCTGGCTGGCCAGGGGAAAGGGACGGCTTTTCTGGCAAAGAAATCCTGCCTTCGCATCTGGTTTTTGGGAGCAAAGGGGAGGGCCATGAAAATTTGGGGGAACCCATCTGTGTCCAACCAAAAGGAAAAAGGGAACATTTCCAAGGCCAAAACCCCGGCAAATGCCGACATTCAGTCGTTTTTGGGTTTGGGGTGGGTTTTGGGGTTTAAAATGTTTCTTTTGCTCCCAAACCCCCGGAAGACAAAGGGGGGGCTTCTAGATTTGGCCCCTGTAAACCGGGCGTGCATTTGTCAAAAAAGGGGGAAGAAAGGGGTAGGGTGGGGCCCCTTTGGGGTGGGGGGTACTCGGGCGACCTTTTGGGGGCCCGAAGCGGAAGGGTGGTCCCTGATCAAGACTCTGAGAGACATGGGGGAGGTGAAGGAAAAGCTTGGGGGTGGCGGAGGAGGGGGGGGGCGGAGACAGGAGGGGTGTGACGTGGTTGGAGGCCCGGCGTCGGTCCCGGCCTTTTTTGGCCAATTTTTCCCTTTCCCTTTTTAACTCATGGGAATTTTGCTGCATGTTTACAGACTTTTTTGGGGGGTTGGGTTAAAACCACTTTAAAAGGGTTTGCCTCTTTCTTAAAATTTCTTTTAACCCCGCAAAGGCCGGGAAATGACATCGCTGGGTGAATCAAGGCTTGGGTAAAGAAGGCCCGCTTGAGAGGTTTCCGGACCTTTTTTGACGTCCGGGAAAAACAGGAGCGGGGTTTGCGCTTTTACCGTGGCCGGCGCCCCCCCCTCCCTTTTTTGGGCGGGGCCCGGGATTAACCCCTAAACCCCCCCTCATCTTCCTCCTCGCCACGATGAAAGCCTCCCCAAACAAATTTGCGGAAAAGACCAGGGTGGATTCCCCCAATGGGCGCCATCATCATCAAAAACAACAAAAGGGGGGACTTGGCGTCCTACTTTCTGCTTTCCAGAAGTTTGGGGCAACAAGCAAGGGGCATTTCCCGGGTTTTTTTCCCGGGACCCCCTGGGAAATTTTTCCCCGACGGGGCCCCGGATTCCTTCACCCCTTCCTCGATGGCATCAGTAACGGGGGCGTCAAAGCAGACTAAATCATCCTCTTGATTTTTATTAACTTTCCTTCGACCCCAACCGCATTTTGCATAAAAGAGGTTTTCAGAAAAAGGGTTTATCCCAGTGGTGGTACACGATTTTGACTTTGGGCTGCTTCATGTTACAAAAATCGGGAAAATTCTGTGCCCCAAAATTTGGGGCCCCGTGCCCGGGCCCAAGGGACGAGGAAAAGGGACTGCTAATGCAGGTTGCATTAACCACTGAAGGACAGTTTGGGCGAAGAGGGCTCGTTACTTAGTTTCCCACAGGGCCCTGACCCACATGACGGGCCTACGGTCCTGCAACTGCCCATCCCTGGAAAGCGTTTTTTGTCGCCAGCACTGAAGGAGCACCTTCTTTTCTTCCTCTACCCACCTTCCCCTTTCCCTACCCCCCTTTTTGCTCGCTTACCACCTGAAATTTCGCCCCCTTTTATCAAAAATATAAAAATTTGAAAAGGGAAAAGGAATATTTTTTTAAAAAGCCCCCTTATTAAAAAAACCAAATCACAGCTATTCTCAAATCCCTCTAATTTAAAACAAAAATTTCTGGATTTAAAATTTAACTGCAAGGTGTGTATCAACCCAAAAAAGGGCTAGGGCAAAAGCCCAAAAAAAACGTATCGATCTGTTTTGGTAAAAATAAAAATATTTTTTGGGACCTTTCAATTCACCTTGGTGAAAATAGAATTGCTGTTTTAAGATTTGTAGATTTTCTCGCGTCAATGAAACAAAGCTGGGTTTCTCAAAAGTCAAAAAACAAATAACTGGGTTTTGTTTTTGGTAAATAAAAGATAATTTTTTTTCACCTTTCAAATCACCTGTGTATATAGAATTGCCCGTTTTAAAAATTTAAGAGATGCTGCATCAAAGAAAAATGCCCGGGGGTGCAAAAGTCAAAAAACACGTAACTGTTATGGTTTTTGGTTAAAAACCGAAATTTTTTTTGGGGGACCTTTTTAAATTTACCGTGGTGAATAAAGAATTGCTGTTTTAAGATTTACGTTTGATGCGTGTCAAAGAACAAAGCGGGGGGGGGCAAAAGACCAAAAAAAACTAACTGTTTTGTTTTTTGGTTTAAAAAAATAAACGATATTTTTTGCCCCTTTCAATTCCCCCTTGGGGGAATATAAAATTTTCTGTTTTAAATTAAGTAGATGCCCCGCGGGCAAAAACAAAGCCCGGTTTTGCAAAGTCAAAAAAAAAACGTAACTGTTTTTTTTTTTTGGTAAAAAAAAAACATATTTTTTTTCACCTTTCCCAATTTACCTTGGTAAAAAATAGAAATTTTGTTTTAAGATTTAGGGGATGCTTGGTCCCAAAGAACAATGCCCGGGGGTGCCCAAAAATCAAAAAAAACAAATTTTTTGGTTTATTTTTTATAATAAACTTTTTTTTTCCCTTTCCCTTTTAATTCACCTTTGGTGAATATAGAATTGCTTTTTTAAGATTTAGTAGATGCTGCGTAAAGAACAATCGGGGTGTGCAAAAAGAAAAAAAAAACGTAACTTATGTTTTGGTAAAAATAAACGTATTTTTTGCACCTTTCAATTCACTTGTGGTGAATAAAGAATTGCTTTTTAAGATTTATTTAGATGCTTCAAGAAAAGCTTGGTGGCAAAAAGTCAAAAAACACAAAATGTTATTTTTGGTATAAAAAAAGGCATTTTTTGCACCTTTCAATTTACCTGTGGTGAATATAAATTTCTGTTTTTTTTTCGTAGTTTGTGTGTCTGCAATGCTGGGGCGCAAAAAGTCAAAAACACTAACTGTTATTTTTGGTAAAAAAACGATTTTTTTGCACCTTTAAATTTCACCTGGGTAAAATTTAGAATTGCTGTTTTTAAGATTTACTAGATCTGCGTCAATAACAATTGGGTGGGGCAAAAGTCAAAAAACACGTAATGTTATGTTTTTGATATAATAAACGGGGTTTTTTTTGCACCTTTAAATCCCTGTGGGGAATAAAATTGCGTTTAAAAGATTTACGTAAATGCTGCGCCAATGCAATCTGGTGCCAAAATCAAAAAACACGAAACGGATGTTTTCGTACTACAGGGTATTTTTGGCAACAAAACCTTGCGACTACACGATTGCTGTATTGTAATTTAACTGAAAGGGTTTGGGATAATCCAGTCACAGGGTAAGGTTTTAAAATTAAAATGAACCCCTATCTGAAATGTATACGATAATAAAAGTGGAGTTTTGCAGCTAACAAAGAGCCCTGCTTTACTAGAAATGATTGTACCCAAATATAATTTCTCCCAATTCCAGGAAATATTTAATAGAAAAACTGTTTTAATTAAAGATATCCACTAAAAATGTCTACACTATGTCGGGTTGAACTTTACCCCGGGGTTTTCTTTAAAGAATATAGGTTTCTGTTTCCCCAGGGCCCCCCCCCCCCGCTCCCCCCGCCGTAAATTTTTAAACAGCGGTAAATGCTTTTTTAAATTTTTCCCCTAGCTAACTACAAAAAAATCTTAAAATCTCTAATCAAAATTTAATTTTTGGAAGGAACACAGCTAATGTAGGGGTTTCCTGTGCAAAATAAAAAAATTTTTCGCTGAGCCTTTTTGGGCCCAAAGGGCAGAGCCCCAGGTCCTACCCCCTTTTGAGACCGAGAGACACTGAGGTTTAAACGGGGGAAAAACGCTTTTCAAAATGAAAAAACGAGTCATGGGGTTTTTTCCAGCCAACCCAAACCCATACAACCCAGTCATGACGTCGCACACAAAACTACCCGCTCAAATTCTGAAAATCTGATTTGCTCCCCCCAAAAATTTACAGGAAGGGGCCAAAAAAGGGGCGCGACCCTTAATAGATGATGCACAATTTTAACCAAAATTAAATCGCTTTAACGGGAAAATTTTCGACCCACCAAAAAAACCCTTGCCGTTTTCAACTTTGTTTGATAAAAATGGGCTCAACACAAATTTCAATAGGAGACATCGTTTCGTCTGCTTAAACGTTCTTCAAATGTCCGGTGGAACAACGTCAGCGACGTGCCCAGCATTAGAGTGCCAAGTAGCTTTTGGCGCACAGCACAAGGGGGGGCAAACCCTAATGGGTGACCTCGGGAAATCAAAAATTTACCACCACCCCCCAAACGCATGTAATGCGGGGCACACATACAACCCCACAAAACCCCGGTTTAAAGATCAGGGTGAAACCCCAAAAGATATTCTGTGTCTCAACACCGTGTTTTTGGGAAGGTTTTTTCCGGGCCCCCAAATTTGGACTTCTGGTTTTCCCAAAGTAAAAAGAAGGGCCCCAGCTCGCCCCGCCACCCCGAAAAAGTTTTGTCCTCCCCACATTCAGGGGTCTATCTGACCCGGAAACCTTTCAGAAACAGTTTGGAGGATTTCATTACAACAAACGCACCCGGCTTTCCACAAAAAAATGGGGATCGTTTGACTTTCATAAAGATAAATTCAGGAAATATCTCTGATGATTTTACCCCCCCAATTTGCCAAAGGGTTCCCGGGTTTTAGTTTCCCCGGCCCAAACTTCACATTCCCTTCCAAAAGAAAGGGTCCTTTTTAAAAATTTTTTTAATAATGATCTTTTTTACTGAAATTTTTTTATTCCAGTTCCCAAAAGTTAATTTTGCTGTTTTGGCTGTGGGGAACTGAAAAAAGACCCCAAAGGGGTTTCATGACAAAACCGTACCCCATTTTACTCACTTCATCTTTAGAAATTTTTCACATTGTCAAGGGTTTTATTTTTTAAACACATAATAAAGGTCCTTTGGAACAAAAAAATTTTGCTTCAAAGGTGGCATTTCCCCCTCAAAATTTTTTTTAACAGGGGCAAAGAAGTCTTTTTTAAAAAATTTTTTTGGTGGCCATGCGGCTTTAAATTTAAAGCAATACACATTTTTTA
>JAODAL010024019.1:0-61466 GCA_025379985.1 Phyllomedusa bahiana | reverse complement strand
GCCAAAAAGGGTTTTGCCCCCAAGGTTTAATCTTTTTTCCCAAGGGATAAAATATTTTTTTCTCACTGAAAAATGCAAAAAAAAATTTTTATTTTTAAAACAAGGTTTTTCTGGTTTTTAAATTTTGGATATTCTCTCAATGTTAAAATTAACCTACCCTTAAAATTATAGACTGTTCAGGTGACATGTATGAAATTTGGCTTTCGCACGTCAAATTTCATGCGCCTAATAATGGCATAGAATGTGCCTGATTTATGAACCCGCTCTACAGCAGGTCATAAATCAGGTACATTCCAGCGTTCGGGTGACAGTTCGGATCAGCTATACACTTTGTAAGTGGAATACCTGTTATAACTGTAATGCGCCCAGAAATGCAATAGCAAAGCTATAAATATGCAGCTTCGCTAAGGTTCTAGTGCGCCCTGCCTCCCGCAGGGAGCTGAGCTGCGCTTTTGAAACACGCAGCGGCGATCTGTCATGTGAACGCTGTTCCGTATTCGGCATAGACAGCAGTGATAATCTCACTGCTAATTGTTAGATCCATCTTGGGGACCGACAGAGCGACCCCAAGATGGATCCTAAAAGCGCATGTAACACGGAGTGTAAACTCCGTGTGAACAAGCCCTTATTAGGGCATGCGCTGCCTTGCATTCTCTCCTGTCAACATTGTATGGACAGAGTCTTAGGATTACATATTTTTTCATTTATATAAATAAACAGTGTTGAACTGAGATGCCTAGGGCCCACAGATGAAGTTGATTTTAGGGGCCCACCAGTTCAGTTGTTTATGGGCCCACCGGTGGAGTTTATATTGTATCTCACCCTATAGCTACTGTAAATTACTGTACATGCCTCTATACTCTGCCTCTTGCTTTTTCTCTCCCTTTCTCTGCTTTTCCACCTCTCCCGAGGATGTATATGCAATTCAAACCAACCCCAGGTCTGCTATGCTCAGGGACCCACCGGGGGTTTCCCCTGTTCCCCTATGGTCAGTCCGACCCTGTATATAAATACTTTCATAATTTTATTTATATATTAGCACAAAGTTATCTGCATACAGACAGTTTTATAATCTAAATTCCAAAGAATTATTTTGAAAAAAACTACATATTGTAGCCTAATGTGTAATAAATAGTTGCTTTTTTTGAGACAATGTAGTAAGTGTATTGATGCAAAATTATTTATCAAGTCAAAAAGAGGGAAATTTAAGGAGTAAAAAGGGTCAAGGGGAGTTGGGTAATAATCCCCTTGGGAGGTATGATTATATTAACAGATGAATTGTTTTATATAGAGCACTTTACTCCATAACTGCTATAATCAGTTTTATTTACAGTTTTGTAACTAGGAAATCTCACATTTTATGTTCTGTGTTGCAAAAGGTATTTGGAAGATGATGTGGGCAGTGCTGAGAAAAGTCTCACAGGAAGCTTGCTGCTGACTTACTAGAGATAAGTCGTCCTATTTCTATAATGTACATGTGACAAAATAACCTTTTTCGTGTTTGCTGTTTGTCATTAACCCCTTACGGCTGCAGACAGTTTTGACCTTTATGACCTTTGACCTTTATGTGGGAATAACATATTAATGCTTTTACCTAGCCAAGTGATTCAGAGACTGTTTTCTCACAATACACTTGGTTTTAAGTTGTTTACTTTTGGTCCATTTTTTTTAAAAGTTTTTCAAAATTAAATTTTGCGTTTAAACAAACGTTTACCAACAAAATAGTTTAGATCTAGCATCTACCATATGTCTTCTTTATGTTCTTTAAGGGGCTTAAAAATTTAGTATCAATTTTTCACATTTTCAAGAAAATTTGCAACACCAATATTTTTAGGAACCAGTCCAGTTCTGACATGGCTTTGAGGTGCATTTATGTTAGATACCCCCATACATAACTACATCTATGAAATGCCCCCCTTTTGACTAATTTAAAACGCTTTTAAAAAGTTTTTTTTTCCCCTCTAGGTGTTTCATAGGAATTCTAGCAAAGTGGAGGTGAAATTTCTAATTCATTTTTTTGTTGTTTCATTTTAATTAAATTTAATTTTGGAAACGTAGATGTTAACATGGAAATTGATTCCCCTGATTCTGCTTTTTTTTTTTTTTTTTTAAATAACCCATATCTGGCCTTAGTTTGCTATTTCACTCAACCAGTCTCATAAAAGGAGGAACACCTACTGGATTTTGGTGTCTTCTTTTTAGTAGGATATTTTTTAGAACCTTTCGGGTTTGGGGGACCCCCAAAGGTGCAAAAAAATACCCCCAAAAAAAAACCTTTTAACCCCCTTTAAACATCCATTTAGAGGTATAGTGAGTATATTGATCCCACAGGTGTTTCACAGATTTTTTGAGCGTTAGGCTGTGAAAAATGAAACATTTTATTTCTTCCCCTTTGTTTTTCCCTTGAAGCTCGTCAAAAATTGATTAGGGAAAAAAAAGGGGTTAATCAGCCAAAAGGAGTAAAAATCGGGTTTTTGCCCAAATAGCGCTAAACCCCTAATATAAAACGGGTTTTGTGTCCCGATATGCGGGCTCTGCTTGTGAGCTCATACAGTGTCCTGGATGTACCCATACATAAAATAAATGACAATCCTTTAATGATAGTCACTATTTAAAGGGGTTGTCCAATTCATTTTAATACATTATTTTTACAATAATGATGGCCTGAATAAATAAAAAGTGTATACTTGCCTCTCCTTACACCTGTGTTCTTGAACTGCCACTATCTTTCTTCTCTATTAGTTTTCTGTCACGGGCCCAAAATGGGAAAATCACCACTGAGCGTTTTTTCCTGCAGTGGTCATGTATCAATCTTTTGGGCCCCGGGGCCCCGGGGTTTAAGATAGGATGGGGAAAAGGAAGGAAAAAGTACTGGTTTCCAAGTGAAAGGAGAGGTGGAAAAATTTTTTTTTTTTTAATCGGCCCCCTTTAAATTGTCAATTTTTTTATTAAAATAAATTGAAAACCTTTGTTTAAAAAATTTAGAAATTTTTCCCTTTAAAAGAACAAAGTATGAAGGGTTTATGCTTTTAAAATTTTTAAGTTTTGTGCAAAAGGGCTGTAGCTTAAGATGGCAAAGTTTAGCAAAAATTTTCGGGTACGATGTCAAAAAAAAATACAGGGGGATATATACTCTTTGTTTTTTGTAGAAGTTAAAGGGTGGACATTTAATGGAAAAAAAACCTAAATTTAAAATAAGGTTTGGGAAAATCCTTTTTGGCAAAAATTAGTTTTTGGAGGGGGAAAACTTTTCAGATGGTTGTTGACCATGGGGCCCATTTTGAAGTTTTTTTTTTCTAATGGGGAAAATGGTCATTTAACACATCAAAACTTATTGAGATTGCACAAGAAAAAAAAATGGTGGTGTTAGTTTTTAAAGTAACTAATTCTTTCATGAGTTATCAAAAGTTTATGACCCCTTATAAAAGGTTCAATTTCTCCATTGTTTGGGTTTTAAAAGTAACCCTTTTTCCCCCTTTTGACACCCCAATGCAACACCGCAAAGAAATGCTAGCACAGGTTTCCAGTATCCGTTGTTTCAGATGCTGCAGATTTCGTATCTTCACAGCATAGACAATTGCCTTCAGCTGACCCCAAAGATAAAATTCTAATTAGGTCAGATCAGGAGACCTTGGTGGCTATTCAACTGGCCCACAAACGACCCTCCATTTGCAGGAAAAAGTTTTTGTAGGAATCTTGGACTGACACCCTAAAGTGGTGGTGCACCTCTTGCTGGAAAAACTAGGGAAGTGCATTTCAGTGTAAAAGAGGGCAAAAACATCATCATGTAGCAAATTTAGATTCCGTAGCATTTAGGTGTCCATTGATGAGAATGGCCCCACATCTTTATACCCCATATAACCCCACCATACCCTCAATTTTTTGGTCCCCCAAAATCTTGGGGGAATCTATCCCCGTGGGTTAGGTCAGACTAATAGCGGTGGGTTTGTTTGTTAATTTACCATTTACAAAAAGTTTGCCCCATCACTGAACATGGGCGTATGTATAATTGGGGTTTTTTGCCTGTTTTTCAGGCGTATACCGCCTCAAATGTGCTGGGGTCCCCTGTCGGAAGAGGAATGGCTGTTAGGCGCAAAATTGCCATTTTGTATGCGCCCAACATGAAAGGGGGGTGTGTGGGGGGTTCTGGGGCGGGATGCACCAGATTCAAATACTCCGACACATGTAGGAATGCTGGTCGCCAAATGGGGAGCATTACAGCTTTGACAAGAAGACCTAGTTGAATGTGGTCTACCTGAGTCGGAGGAGGTGCAGTGTAGGTAGAACTTATTGTAATGGGGGCCAAAATTTCTCTAGGCTTTCTGTTACAACAGTACACAAATAAAAATGAGTTGTCTATAAAATTTAAATTTAATTAAAAAAGAAAATCCAAAGTTGTATAAAAAAAAATCCAATGTATTGAAAAATTTTTTGATTTAAAAATTAAAAGGGAAATATTAAAGATCTTTCAAAAAAACAAAAAATAGCTTAAAGGTCTTAAAAAAAGGGAGAAAATTTTACTTAAATAAGCCCCTGTGATGTTTTTACTGAGTTTTTTTTTTCCTTTTTAAAACAAAAAAATTAAGATTTATTTTTGCTTCTTTCACCTCTTATTCTATTTAGTATATACAGCAAGAGCCAGCACAGCACAGGTCTTGCTGGGACCTGTGGTCCTCCAAGTAGGATTTCTATGTTCCCAGGGCTTATTTCCGGTCGCAAATACATCCGGATTTTCCATTGGTATCAATTCTAAGCTAATTGTTCATTATATTAGCCTGATTTGGTGATGTATTTGCGGACGTAAATACGTCCTTAAATACGACCAGAACTAAGCCCTGGGAACATAGAAATCCTGCTTGGAAGACCACAGGTCCCAGCAAGACCTGTGCTGTGCTGCTCTTGCTGTATATACTAAATAGAATAAGAGTGAAAGAAGCAAAAATACATTTTTGCACTTCACTAGCATGCTTAATGATTTTTCGCTGATTTCCAGCCTGTCTCTAAACTTAATACATGTTAGGCGCATTCCTTACTGGCGAGGCGCAGGGAACTTTACTCCGCATGCATGAGCGTACTTCGGGCGCTGACATAAATTAGGCGCAGTTTTGACGAAAAAAAGCATGAAAACGGGCGCCTCGACGCGCCAATCTTCATACATGTCGCCCATAATGTTCTGTGTAAACTGAGGGTCCTGTTCCAATTTTTGTTTTGCCCATTCTGAAAATTCAGTGCGCCGATCTGGGTTATCCATGTTGAGATGCTGCAGCAGCTGGATTTTGTAAGGGTGCCATTTGTGAGTAGCTAATAACCGCCGAAGGGATGTTCCACTGATGCCACTCTCCATTGACATGCGGCGGGTGCTACGTTGTGGGCTCTTGCTGAATGAAGCTAGGACAGCCACTGATGTTTCTTCATTTGTGACCGTTTTCTTGCGTCCACATTTTGGCAAATTCAACACTGAACCTGTTTCACGAAATTTGGCAAGCAGTTTGAGAACTGTAGCATGGGAGATGGGTGGTCTTATAGGGTGTCTTGCATTGAAATCCACTGCAATGACCTGGGTACTGCGTTCACCAGACATCAACACAATTTCAATCCGCTCCTCACGTGTTAACAGGGGCGTAACTAGAGAAGCCAGAGCCCCAAAGCAAACGTTTGGATGCCCCCCCCGCGCCCACCTCCCTGACCACGAACATTTACCAGAACATGCGGTTAGATAATGTTGATAATACAAAGGGCAAATACCCCACCATACTTCTCACTATCATACTGCTACCAAACAAATCCACTATACCAAAACCAACATTACCAACAACACTACTACATATGGACCTGATTATAACTCCAGAACATGACCACAAATTACCACCACATAGTGACTAAATAATACCCCTACTCTACTATGATCAGTATACAAAGACCAATATTACCGCCATATAGTGACCATATAGTGGTATATACTAGTGTACACAGGCTCTGCAGACTGTATATAACCACCATACAGTGACCATATAGTGGTAGACACCAGTGTACACAGCCTGTGCATACATATGTGATTAAAGTGTAGTTACATCTTGTGACTCACAGGTGACGTTTCTCTGACAAGTTGTTGACTTCCCTTTTTGTTCTGCATTCGGTCCAAACCGCCATGATGACGTCTCCCGGCCACTTGTCCCTGGAGATTTAGACACAAATATCTTAGAATCCTCACTTTTCCAGCACCTCACTCCCTGTCCCCCTGGCTATATGGGGTCCATTTAGGCAGGCAGGGTTTAGATAGGCTATATGGGGCCCCAGATAGGCCAGGTTTGGATAGGCAATAGGGTCCTCATATAGGCAGGCAGGTTTTAGGTAGTTATAGGCCCCCATATAGGCAGTCAAGCAGGGTTTAGGTAGAGTATAGGGTCCCATATAAACAGGCAGAATGTATGTAGCTATAGGGCCCCATATAGGTAGGAAGGCAGAGTTTAGGTAACTATAGGGGCCATATATGTAGGCAGGCAGGACTTAAGGTAGGCTATAGGGGCCCCATAAAGGCAGGCAGGGCATAGGGAAGGCTATAGGGGGCATATATATAGGCAGGCAGGGCATAGGGTAGGCTATAGGGGCTATATATAGGCAGGCAGGGCTTTGGGGAGGCTAGATATAGGCAGGGCTATGGGGAGGCTATATATAGGCAGACAGGGCTTTGGGGGCTATAGGGGCTATATATAGGCAGACAGGGTTATAGGGGCTATATATAGGTAGGCAGGGCTATAGGGGCTATATATAGGTAGGCAGGGCTTTGGGGGGCGATATGGTCCAATATATAGGCAGGCACGGCTATAGGGGCTAGATATAGGCAGACAGGGCTATAGAGATCAATATATAGGCAGCCAGGGCTATAGGGGCTAGATATAGGTAGGTAGGACTTTAGGGAGCTAAAGGGGCCAAACTATAGGCAGGCCGGGCAATAGGTGCCATTCTTTAGGCTGGGCTATCGGAGCAATATATAGGCAGGCAGGGCTATAGGGGCCAATATATAGGCAATCAGGGCTATAGGGGCCAATATGTAGGCAGGGCTATAGGAGCCAATATATAGGCAGGCAAGGCTATAGGGGCCAATATGTAGGCATGGCTATAGGAGCCAATATATAGGCAGGCAGGGCTATAGAGGCCAATATATAGGCAGGCAGAGGGCTTCATTAATATTAAAAAAATAAGAAATCACTTACTCACCTGTCTCTCGCTCACTCGATGTAACCGCGCAGCCGGCCGGCCAGTTTGTGCTCGGCGCGGGCCGCGCGATGATGTAACGTCATTGCACAGCTCACGTCAGCACTGTGGGCCGGCGCAGACTGATTAGCTGAGCGGAGCCGCTCTGCTCTGCTAATACCGGCCAGTCCTGCCCTTTGAGCGCTCGGGCCGGTGGCCCGGGCGTTCAGAGGTAGGAAGCGCCGAGCTCTGCAGCTCCACATCCGCCAACAGTGAACTAGTATATTCACTGCCGGCAGACGCAGGAGCCAAACTACCGGGGTAGCAGACATGTTAGCTGCTGCCGAGCCCCCTAAGAGCACGGGCCCCGGGGCAGCTGCTACGTCTGCTACCCCGGTAGTTACGCCCCTGCGTGTTAACCTCTGCAACATGTCAGTGGCTGTAAACAAAGAGAAACTTGTAAATAACTCATGAAAGAATAAAGTTACGTTAAAACCAAGCACACCATTGTTCTCAATAAGTTTGATGTGTTACATGACCCTCTTCCTATTGGAAAAAATAAAGTTGGATCCAAAATGGCTGAGTTAAAAATAGCCACCATGGTCAACACACATATTGAAAATTTTTCCCTCTCCCATATACTAATGTGCCACAAACAGGAAGTTGATATCACCAACCATTCAAATTTTATTTAGGTGTATCCATATAAATGGCCCACCCTGTATATAGTAGTATAAAGTAGTAGATTATATTACTTAAATTTTAAGATGTACAATAAACAATATGAATACAAACTACATTTTAAAAGTCACTTTATTAAAACACTGAACTATATTTTCAAATACATTTTCAATTTACAAGCTTGTTTTTCACAGAAAACACAAAAGCTGAATGTTTTATTTGTCCAGAACAACAACAATACTTTAAACAATACATCAATATAGAGTATATGTAAAGCATCACTATAAAGAACAATAGTGCCATGTGTATTATTTATTATCATCTATAAATTATATTGTCAAAAACTTAAGCTGAATAAAAAGATCTACCATGTTGAATAAAGCTTAACATTCATGGGTTCAGTGTTGACTATGAAATACTGTATAATTAATATCTACACGATAGCTAACTTTTCTTCCTCCAAATTTTCTTCCTCCATATTCTACATGTAAATACCTAACGATCTGCACTAATAACATTTGGATATTGTAACACATTGCGTTAAATATTTTAGCACTGTCATTAGGACAAGTTTTATGTAAAAGCTCACATTTTCATAAACCATATCTGCCATATATTTTTTAAACATCACTCATCTGATAAATGTATCTAGTATACCATCTGTCCTAAACACATAGGTACTACCATTACACATGGATTAACTGTGACTAACATACCTCATCCCCCTCTATAAAGGTGACTTTTAGACATGTCTTGCATCTCATTAGCTTACTTAAACACATTAATTTGGCTCATTTATAATTACCGGTTTCATGCAACAAAGAAACAACAATTACAATAGTTGCAACATTGTACTTTCTATACAGTTTAAATACACTCCAATAAACAAATATAAACACATATAACAAATGACAAAACATGCTGAAAGTTGAAGTTTTGCAACAGCTAGAGAGAGTCACAGGTTGAAGCCCACTATAGACTATGCTGTAAGAAAGTATAAAGTTGGACATACACAACTATCACTGTTTTAAAGCTAAAAAGATGTGAAGACCCACAAATATTTATTAATTACATTGACAATCCTTCAGAGTCAATCTTATATAAAGAAGAATAATATTGTGTATGAAATCAAAATGAAATATTAATTTTACAATTAACTCCATTACAGCAGAGAAAATGTTTGTATGTCATGGCGTTATTAGGGGAATAACAACTGATTACTGCAGGTACTGGCTGAATGCTGTATCTGATGTTGGTTGTCAATAGTAAGGTTTGAGGTTAACTCCAATCCTGAGCATTTACCCAATTTGATGACATCTTCTGTGTGACATCTAAATCATTAGACAGAGTTTGGTGGCTTTTTTCACCTGATTTCTCATTCTCCACAACATAAATGATGGGTGCAGTTTGTATGACAAGGCAGATGTGAGCCCCCCCCCCCCCTCTGCCATAAATGTTCCCCTACCTTTACCCTCTCAATGACATACATAGATACCACAACAAATTGTACTAATGATAAAGCAATCACATATTTAAGACCTCACAGGAACTAAAGGTTACACCCCAGAAAGCTTTAAATAAAAAAAACCATAGAAATTCAAACTCCACCTTTTTTCTACTGATAATATGAACAACTAAAACATAATTGATATACTGCATTCATAGTTGTTAAAATATGATTCAATGTTTGTATTAAAATATTATTTATTGTGCATGATCAATATTCTTGCAAAAAAAAGGTCCCTAAAAAAATTGGATAAAAAGTAATCAAAAAGTAACATCTAGCCCCCCACTGGTGCTTACAAAAACTACACTTCGCCCCACAACAGACAAGTCTGCACACAGCTTTAGAAAGCAAAAAAGTCTTAAATCATAACAAAAAATATACAAGTAATATCACTGGAATCATACTGACCAGCAGAATAAAGAGAACATGCCATTTATACTTAAACTTTGTGAATTTAGTAAAAACAGAACCAGACAAAATATGGCACAGTTGTATTTTTTTCCATTCCACCCCACCAAGACATTTTTTGGGGTTTTCTCAATATACTATACTGTACATTAAATACTATTAAAAAAATCCAAAAATGTAGCTATTAAGAAGTAGTAGTATGAAAATATATATATAAAAAAAAGTGGAAACAAATAAAATTAGCGGTTCAATTTTAAAAGGTTAATGAGCAAATGATCAATGGATGTTGGGATTTGAATTGACATATTTCAAGTTAAACAAAATGTCTACATTTGTGCCCACATCTCTGGCTGTATGCATACATCTATTTATATTCACATTTTCAATTGACACATATTCAAAAGTAGGAATCTGATCTTCAGATTACTTTAATGCTCAGTTCACATAATATTTTGGATATTTATTCAACATATGGGTCACAAAATGCTCCTGATGAGCAGGGCTGCCGTAAAGGCAGTACAGGGGGTACTAACGTACGGGGCCCAGTGAACGAAGGATGCCCGCTGCAAGCGGGTTTATAGGAAAGAGGGGGCCCAGACGCTTCAGCTGTATGGGGCCCTGAAATTTCTGATGGCGGCCCTGCTGATGAGTATGTGCTTAAAGTCTTAATATCTGCCGAGAATCTTATGCTGATGACTGCAGAGAATGTGTCTTATATATAACTATAGACTCTTGTCAGGAATATTTACTTAGGCAATGTTCACATGGCTTATTTCAGAACGTATTTACGTCAGATTGCCGATCGTAAATATGTTCCGAAATCAGGTGCAAATCAGTTTCAAATAAGTGCCACTAAGTGTGGCACATATTTGGAACTGATTTCCCGATGGATTCACCATCCCCATTCATTATAGGTGGTGAATCTGTCCGGAAATAATTGACATGCACATTGTTTTTGCGGCCGGATTGCGGCCGCAATCCGGAACGGAAATAAGTGTCGTCTGAACGATGACACGTATTTCCCATTAAAACCATTGTTAAACGGCCAGTTACTTGTTTGTAACTGATTTCACAACGGATTTGCGGCCGTAAATACGGCTGCAAATCCGTTGCAAAATAAGCCGTGTGATCAAGGCCTTACTGTAAAACATAAGTGCTTTTTCTAAGAGGATATCCGCTCACTAAATTTGATATTTGTGTTTGCGACTGCTATGAACTGGTGTAGATTTACACTACAATTGATGTAAATTTCTGCTGTAAATGATGCCCACTTAGAAAGTCTGACCTTTTTTCTGGCTTTACATAATAAATATATTCTCCCTTATATCTATAAACCTAAAACGTTCACAATTTAATAACTTCACAATGGAGTGTAGGACTGGAAAATAGAAAACCTTGTTAGTTATAATTTTGTTGAGTGAAGGTGATGTGGAAATTTAAATCAATAAGGATTTCTGAATGTCTGGATACTGGACTGAATCTTTTGTCTGTAATTAGGATTGTTATAAAAGGTCAGATCCTTAGTCCATTCTAATGCTAAAACTCTCAATCTCAAAATATCCCCCTATTTCTCAATCATTCACAACATAATTTCTTAGGGGCTGTATAGCTTTATATACATATAGCTTTAAAGGTTTATCCACCAATAAGCCCCATTTCACAGTTTAGTTAGAAATAATCCACATAATAATACTTGCATTTCTTATTTTGTAATGATCTTAAATAGTGTTGTGCTTTGTAGTCAGGTAGGGGCTATTCAGACCTAAATTCAGATCTAAATTTTGCCAGAGATGGCAGGAAAATTCTGGGACTAATAATCAGCCTTTATGCAGACAGGAAAAAGGAAGTGTATGCGACACAATTCCTTTTTCCAGCCTTCAACAAGGCTAGTGATTGGTTGCTCAGTTTTTCCAGCAGAAATGGTCCTAACTGAGTCTAAAGTGCAATACTAATCCTGTAGCATTATAGTTCAGAGACACATTCTGAACTGCACATTCTGATGCTGCAGGTTTCAGAGCTGACATTTCCCAGAATACCTTGCTGGTTGATTACAGTGATTGTCTTTACAGTGCTTGCTCTGGTGGCTACCTTTCTACAAAGTATTATATGTTTACCAGGAGCTATAATATACATCTAAGGTAGATTAAAATCATTCTGTTGCTTTGTTACAGGGGTGTTTAGCTAAGCTATTTATGATGTATATGACAAATTTGTCGACTGTTTTCAAAGATGACTGTTAGAGTATGGCATATTTGAATGAAATAGATTTGTTGCAAAAATGTACACTCCATATATCTGAATGGGGTTTGAACAAAAAAAATAAGCTGTAGAAACAACCATTTTCAGATTTATGGAACAAATTTCTAGTTGCATATATTATTAAAACAAATTTGCTGAGAGTAGGACCGAACTCTTAGGATACTAGTAATTTTGGGCACTATGGGTAAGATGTATTAAAACTGTCTCAGACTAAGCAGTGCTATGTCTCATAGAGTTAGTGTAGCATTTGTCAATATGCATGAAAGTATCACCTGGCACTATATAAATATGGCTCATCGTAAGTGCCATGGCTACAGAACCAAGCCAGTTTGAGAATGACATGGATGAGCACAATATATTTGCAACACATTCTAAGGCCATGTTCACACGGTGTATTTGCAGGGCGTAATTACGGCCCGCAATTACGCCGTGTGGACGGGGGCGGGGCGGGAGGGGGGGAGTGAGTGGGGGGCCGGCACGTCGCCGGCCCATAGACAATCACTGCTAGTGGCGCGTATACGCCGCTAGACAGTGACATGTCAAGTATCTCCCCGCCCGGCGGATTCGCTGGGCGGGGAGAGGAGACGTAATCCATAGTTCTCTATGAGAACTGTGAATTACCGTAATGAATGGGCCGTTTTCGGCCCGTAATTGGCGCACTTCGGCGCGAAATTACGGACCGAAATACGGCCCATATTAAGTCGTGTGAACATGGCCTAAGAATTGGCACAGTCAAATGTATCAAAAATGTCGGACAGTGCAAAACTTTTTGGCGCAAATCTTTTATACATCTCGGACATGTCCAACATTATTTTTATTGGACAGCACACCAGAACACTGCCGCAGTTGTTTAGTACATCTGGTCCTATGTATATACAAAGAAGGCTGGTTATAGATTCCTTTATATACTCTTTGTAACTAGTTAATTTATTTTTATGTATATACATAATTAAATGATCGCTATAACTTTGCATTTACTAAGGGAATATGTACAGCTGCATTTGAAAATCCCATGCAATTCCTGTTTTTACTTAACAACAGGATGAAAAAAGATTAGTAACCTGACCAATGCTAATTAAATTAATTTCACCTGTCAGTGTCTTGAGGCTGGGTTTATATACTGTGTTAGGGTGCTTTCACATGGAGCAGTTCTAATGTGTTTTTTTTGCAGAAATGCACAACATCAATTGCTGTGTATAACTGCAAAAAAACACATCGCAAAAAGCAAAAAAAAAATGCTCTGTGTGAAATGATCCATTTGCATGCATTTCTCAACTGTATCACAAATGCATGTAGAAAATGCATTCACTTAAAAATACAGCAAAAATGCATATATTTTTTAGAATTTCAGTGGTTTTATAATCAATTCAAATTTGGAACATGGTGAAATATGGGTTTATAAAAAAGGGCATTTTTTAAATGCTTGCATTCTTGGCGCAGATGTGAACCCACCATTAATATTATGGTTGATCAGTTTACAATGAGAAATGTTACATGCTATACTGATAAACAAACAACAAATGTGCAATAAAAAATATCTCCATTGTTAGCATGACACTGGAATGAAGTACTACAAGTACAAAGTCTGTATTTAAGATATTGAAAAATCAAGTAACACAATGGGGCACATTTATCAAGGCAGTTGTGGCAAAAATAATGTTGTACATGATTTAAACCACATTTATTATATATTTTAGACAATTTCTAGACAAATCTGTGCCATGGCCATTAAAAGGGGCAAGATCTTGGTAAAAGAGGCGTGGCTTAACGGAAAAGCTGTGTTGCACAGTGTGAGATGCAGAGCACCAAAAGTGTGCTACATTTTTTCCGAAGTTAATGGCAACCAACTTAAAAAAAGTAAGCCAACTTAAAAATGTTGTAAAGTTAGATTAGGCAGTTTTAGCCTGCTCTGTATTTATGAATAGTAAGGCTATGTCTACACTGCAGAGGACAAAAAACGACCAGAAAACCAAATACTAAAAACGTTCATAAAACTGAGTTTTTTGTCCACTGCCTGTGAAAAGCAACTGAAAAGACATCTATTTTTTGGCGCGTTTTTTGGAGCGTTTTTTGCAGACATGCACAGCATTGTAAAAAAAACGAAAACTGCTGAAAAAAATGATGTTTTTCTGTTCAGTGGAGACACAGCCATAGACTCCAGTAGTTCATTTTCTGCCCTGCTAAGTCGTTTTTTTGCAACATGTTTAAAAAAAATTACCAGCAGCAAAAACAAGCAGAAGAAAGACGTTCAGTGGAAACAGCAGGACGTTTTTTACTATAGAAGTCTATGGGAACTCTATTCAGTCATTTTTTCAACGTCTTTAGAAAATGAAAAACACTGAAAAAAATGACGTTTTGCTGTGCAGTGGAGACATAGTCTAAGGTTGCCTAGTCTTACTATATACTGTTGGACAGTGTTGATAAATCTGTCCTAATGGGTATTGGGTAAAGCCCACTTTACATCTCTCCTAACATGATAACAAATTAATAAGGTGATGTCCAATATTAAAAAAAAATTAAAATAATAATAATGTTGGGCCCTACTGTACAAGGAGTGCAGACAAATTTGTGTCTACCTTGTGTGCCTGCTATATCTATATCTAAAAAAGCTCTATGGTTTTATATACATAGGATATAAATGACAGACTATAGGTAAGGCTCATTCTTGCTTATCCATATGTTGATAATGTAACAAAAAGTAATATTGCAATCAAGGGATTCAAGAGGAATTGTCTTATGTATATGTTGGTCTCCTCATACAATAAAGTGTAGTATATGTTTACGATGGGCAGTGGAAAAAAATTGAATCCATATACCTATTGGATATGTCCACATAAGACAGATTTATTGCAGAAATACTGAAAGTCCATTCTATATATCTGAATGTAGATGTTTCTGCAACATTTGCTTGGATTCCCCAAACTGTATATAGATGAGAGAATTGTAAAGTTTCTGCAACAACCCTGATGCATGTAAATTACTCACAGAAAGCTATGAAGCTATGAGGAACATTGTTATAGTGAAAAATAGAGTTTATATGGGTATACTATGTGCACAAATGTGTATTCTGACATCATCACAGAAGCATGTGTGGTTCCCGAGATGTACCATCAAGTAGCAGCTGAAAGGTGGACAATATTAGGAAGTATAATCCTAGCAACCAGTTTGGAATAGCTCGCTGTTTAGATCAAAGCTGGATTTTCCTTGTGCTGACAGCGGGGAGGAGGACAAGCGGTTTTGTAACCATCAGGAGATTCCTCACCTCCCTCTTTTATACTTGAGTTTAAAAAAAAAAAATAATAATTTATATATTAAATATGCTAATGCTTCATATGCAAGATGCCAGTTTTTGTGATGTAGTAAATCACACTCTAAAATTGAAGTTCTAATTGCTAATTGCTTGATACACTTATTAATTTGATCTGAATATTGCATATTTTAAAGGAGTTGTACAATGAAAAAAAATAGTTTTTTCTTCCGATTATGTCTACAAAAGTTAGGCACTTTTGTAATATGCTTTCATTAAATTTTTTGTGGGCTTCCCACAGTACTACAACAGCTATTTGATGATAGGAAGTCCAGCAGTTATCTTTGTCTAGACACACAGGAAACTCTGCGTAGAGATAAGGAGATTGTGTGACTAAAAGGATGTTACTTTTTAGGGAAGCCTTTTGGTCTGCCTTATAAGACTTTCAACATGAGGGAGGAAACAGGGGGTGTGCTCTAAGACTTAGGGCCACATGTATGAAAACTGTGTAGGTCTAAAGCTCACTTTGTTGCCCATAGCAACCAATCAGAGTGCCCCTTTCATTTTTCATTTTTCTAGAGCACTATATGAAATGAAAGGGGAACTCTGGTTGCTATGGGCAACAAAGTGAATTTTAGACCTAGACAGTTTTTATACATGTGGCCCTTAGTTTGGAAGGAAGGAAGATAGACAAAGCACAGCAAAGGTTTCTAGGAATATATTTTAAACCAGGTTTTCAAAATCACTTTAAAAAATGTATCTATTTAATTTCTTGAAATAACTCTACTCTTTTTCGAGGACTATGGAGCATTGTAGCTCATCACTTTAAAATTGTAGGTGGATAAACTGCAATATTAGACACAACCTATGCACAAGAATAGTGTTGCAAAGAAGCAAATCCCTGTTTTTCTAATTCTCGACATCCCCATTAGTTTTGCCCTTTAGTAAGGCCAGTTTGTAAGCCCTCACGGGCAGGACCCATTGTCTCCCTCTGTCAGTTTTAGTTACTATCATTAATTTTAATTGTCTGACCAACGTTATTTATGTACCCGCCTGAAATGTACAGCGCCCTGGAATCAAGGGCGCTCCAAAATAAACGATAATAATAATAATAATGACAATGCATCAACCAACATTAGTCTACTGTAATCTTCATTGCGGTCAGTTTTAGATATACTATCATTAACATTTTAAACCTTTTCATTCATATTTGTAATACGTACAAGCAGTAACAGAGTTGGGTGAAGACTCTTCATAGGAGGTTTCCAACAACAACAATTTATTGTTTGAACATATATAGCTAGCTTACATAAATATAAATGAAACATACAAACACAAAGCATTATTGTCTGATAATTGATATGAAAACGTTTACATAGCTCTGTGCAAAACCCTATATTAATTGAAGAAAAAATATATTTTGTGATGCTGACTTCTTATGTACATACTCTCAATATAAACATGAATATGAAATAATATGTATTAATTTAATTGTGTAAATTCTTACTACATAAAAATAAAACTATGGTATGGTATGAAAATGTTCTTTGCAGAAAATGAGGTAGTCATTATTGATTATTAGACCGTTCATCCATCCATTCACCCATCCATCCATATATATAATGTGAATTATGTTTGATTATGACATGTAGATATTGTACATATAGAACTCTTTAAAGGGAACCTGTCACATAGGTTATGCCCCCTTGCTGAGGACAGCACAAGCTAGTGTCAGACCTGCTGTTTCCAGTGCTATGTCCGTTATTTTATAAAATGTAGTCGTTTCAGAGCATTTCATGCTCAAATTTAGTAGTTTGCAGTCTGTTCTTCCACAGAAAAGTCCACTTAATGTATGAGCAGGTGTTAGCCCGTCTACTCACAACTGATTTAACCTTTTACTTTGAATAGGCAGAAGCCTGTGAATAGCCAGTAGGACTAGTCATGGGTGGACAGGGTAACACCTGCTCATGAATAAGCTGGACTCCTCTCTTGCAGAACATGCTGCAAACTACCAGATATGAGCATTAAGGGGGAATGAATGGGGCTGCACCATTTTTTTGGTGTTCTTTGAGCCAGAGTTGAACAATGGGCCAAAAATGTGCCAAAGTTCGAGGCAAAACTGTTATACAAATCCATACCAGTTTCAGAGTGGCATGTCTGAAACTAGTTTTGCCGTAGAACGGGACAGATTTTGAACGTGTTGTGAGACACTTTCATACGTATTGTCGGATCGTACACTATTAAAAACAGAGGTAGAACTGTCGAGTTGCCGCCATGTTCATACATGTCGCCCTAAATGCTCTGAAACTGTGTCCCTTATTCTGCAGAATACAGAATAAGGGACACAACACTGGAAACATCTTGTCTGTCACTAGCTTGTGATGCTCTCAGCAAGGGTGGCATAACCTATGGGATAGGTTCTCTTTAAAGAGAGTCTCCCTCTCTTTAATATACTCCTGAAATATACTCCACTAGACATTGTTTTTATACAGCAGTTTTGCGGCCATTGTATACATATTGTAATTATAATATACTTTTGGTACTAGACAGGAGTCATCATTGAATCAGTGCAACTGAATATTAATTTTATAGCTCAGTGGCCTATTGTGCCGACTCTTATTCCTTTAAATGTAGAAATTCCCATTCTAAATATTAACAGTGTGCAATTCTTCATGTTCACTTAAGTGCATTGAGTTTTTGACTGAGGCACTGTTATGATCTGATAGACGATATGAAAGTGTATTCATCTTTGTATTCAGACTTGCATGTGTCCTAAGTTTTGGTGGTATATTTTTTAAAAGTTGCATGAAGTGTTTCCGAAAATTCTTTCCAAAAAACCCATACAAGAAAGGGTTCAAACAGCTGTTAAAGTAGGCAATGCAAATAGTAATAGGCATCCCTGTGTCTACAATGTCTTCAAATTGACAGCTTTTTATTATATTCAGCTGAATCAAAATATCCAGGAAGGTAAAAATCTGATGTGGGAGCCAGCAGAAGAAGAATACCAGAACAATGGCCACAATCATCTTAAAGATATCATCATTCCTGGTCCTGCCCCTTTGACCGTGAAAAGTGGCTTTCAATGTCTTACCAAATTAATGAGTAGCTTGTTAATATGATAAAAAAAGGAAAAAAAAATCCAAGAACATTTTTTGTTATGTTCATACCAGTCAACACTGTTTCTGAAGAGTTGGATGGATAATAGAAAGCACACACTGTTATGTTGTCCTTAAGGGGGACTACTGTACGATAAATAAAAGTGGGTAGACTTGCAAGATAGGCAATGATCCAAATAGAAATACAAATGATTTTACCAACCATTATTGTTCGTCGAATACGAGATATCATTGGGTGGACAATAGCTATATAACGGTCAATGCTGAGGCATGTAAGTAGAAATACAGAGGTATATAGGTTAAAGGTGATTGCTGCTGCAGATAGTTTGCACAAGAAGTTGCCAAAAGGCCAGTTATAGTGCATGGCGGTGTATGCTGCCCATAATGGTAACGTGATGACAAAACACAAATCGGCAATAGCTAAGTTCATTAAAAAAATGCTGGCCACCGTCTTCATTTTCATGTAACAATAAATCACGATGACGACAAGACTATTCCCAAAGACTCCTATGACAAATATTGTGCTGTAGATTATAGGAACAGCAATAAATATGTAACTGTGTCTTCCTGCTTTAGAGCATGAAACTTCAACGTGATAGGTTGACATGTTCTGCATCTTGAGATGTTTATGTATTATCACTTTCTCTTTCAATCTGAAAAAATAAGAACACATATAAAGATGCATTAATCAACTACTTTCCATTTGTGAGTGGCTGAATTACATGATGCGATCCGTATATATAATTTTATAAAGATTTAAAGGGGTTTTATCATTACAAAGATCATGTCTCAGATTATGGGGGACAGTAAAAATAAGCACTTTTGTAATTGGGTTGCATTACCTCTGTCACTTGGTTTAGCAGATATCAGCTTCTCTGTAAATCTGTATTCTGTTTCTGCTGTTGCTCTGTTGCTGGTCGGAACGCCCCCTGGTCGATTCCCTAGACTCGCCCCCTGCACTGTGATTGGCTGGCTGACATTTCATTCAGCCTGTTGGGATACGCCCCTAGACAGGAAACGCCCGGGGCTTGCATTAGATCTGTTCCTCAGATCTAATGCAAGCCCCGCCTCCTTATGATGTCATCATTTGTAGTGTATAACATAAGGATTCAACACTGTGTCTGCATAAGCTGCTTGTATAGTGCAGTGCTCAGCTGATCCACTCTGCAAGCTGAAGGTTAGGAGTTCAAGTCCCTTCAGTTTTTTTTCTTTTTTTTTCTTTTATAAATTGTACACATGTAAAGATATGAAAATATATGTGTAGACATCTATAATTTTGTTCATATACACACAAAGCTCCCCTATATAGTGTCCCATTGTCACAGTAGTCACACCAAGCACTTCCAACATATGTGATACAATGCATATACTCTGGGGGATAAAACATGATATAGGGGAGCTATGTATGTGTATATATATATCATTATAGAGATTGACATATACATTTTAGGTCTCTCTACATATGTGTAGAATTTAGGGGGGGAAAAATATACTCTGTGAGGGGACTAGAACTCCAAACCCCTTTATTGTAAAAGCAATACTCTATCACTGCTCACTGCTCTACCGCTGCACCAACAGCCCAAGTTAGTTACAAGCTGAGCAGGGCCTTCTCTCAAAGCTGATTTGCTTCTCCCCCCCATCACTCACATGTCACTGACAGGAAGCATAGATCTTTACTTGAAGCTGACATTTATCCTTGTAGTTGAGTAAAGGTCTCTGCCTGTTGTCAGTACAATTTGGGTGAACACCACTAGAAGTTAAAGCTGCTGGTTTTCAGCGTCATTTGTGTGTAAACTAAGACATATGACAGGTGCTTCCTGGAGTTTGGAGCCTCAAGGCTGCAGACATAAGCAGGCAGGAGGCTACAGAGCTGTTATATCCAGACAACCTTCTGCATCCCCTGCTTCAACAAAATAATGATGTCACAGTTCTTCAGTGAGGGGAGACACGCCTCCCGGGAGGAGAGACACGCCTGCTGACAGGAGAGACACGCCCCTGGATTTCAAACTCAACCTGAGAAAATTAGCTGAACAGCCCAAACAGCTCAAACGATAACACCCCTTTAAGAGATTATAAAAGCACATGGAGTCTCTGTGGCATCATACTATGGAGCTTTAAGCACCCTGTCTGCTATCCCATGGCATTCCTTACAGCAAATTATGATGAAAGTATTATACGCGAGAAGCAAGGCTTCTAGGGAAAAACAGCACCATATTGTGGCATCTTGTGGAACATGGTTAATTTATTTTCTGTCTTGGGCTGCTAATAGGGGAAACCCCTAATGGGTCCCTGGGCATAGTGAGCTATTGGACACTATGGTTTAATGGGCATGACAAACCTGGTACTGCTTTTCAAAAACAAAGGCAGAGAAAAAGGGGCAGAAAATGAGAGGCAGCATGCAGTATGTGCAGTCAAGTCCAGTAACTGTACGGTAGGTCCCAAGAATCCACTCCACTGGTGGGCCACAAGAATCAACTCCACAGGTGGACCTCAGTCAGCCCAGTCCAACTCTGGTAAGAGTCATATTGAATCAAACAGAAAACAACATCTGTGTGCTTTCATATCAAATTACTTTACAGGTAATGCAGAATCCCTTAGTAGTCCCTAAGAACTTGAAGGTTTGTCATAAGTATAATCAATCAATGAGGACAATTTTAGTTTCCAGACTGACAAAGGCACAATAATGTAAGTGTAATGTTTTCTGCAAAACTATTTAACTTTTCAGTGAGGACATATTTATCAGAAAATTTAATGTTTTTCCCACAATATGTATTTCTCATATATTCACAGGACAGGTGACAAATGTCTGATTGCTGCTTCGTCCACCACAGGGACCACTGGGTAAGGAAATATGAGGTATTTGGGGTTCCAGTTTTAGTAATTCGTGAGGGTCCCAGTTTTAAGTGGAACTCAGAGTTTCCACTCGAAAGCATTCATTGGAGACTCCCAAACGAGTACCCAATAAATGCACAGGGCCAGTTAGACTTGGTTCCCTTCCATACATTTTGAACTTCATATAGTAGTATCATTTAGTAACACCAGCTGGGTGTTACTAGAGCTCATGGGGTCCATAGAGAAAATTACGTAAGTTCTCAACATCAAAAAGGAAACTTAAATGGTAGCATGAATGGTAATAACGAATGGTATAGATAATAGTGTCACACATTAGTCAACCCGCATAGCAGCACTACATAAACGAAAGCCTTCAGCATGCTATTCCTACAAAAAGGTATAATTTTTGCACTTGAACAGCCCTCTTAGTCCCTGGGCCCCATAGCAACTGCTATAGTTGCGACAATGCTTATGCACACGGTTACCAGCACTTTCATAGTTGCATATTGCTATGATCAATAGTCCATCAGGCAAAGTTATATTGTTTTTTTCTGTTTTTGAGTACTAACTGTAGTTTAAAGGTCATATGATCTATGATATGGTTTTTACCCTGATGCGAGCTACCAGTCATTTGCTTTTGACCCTGGTATTAATGTATGGCTCACAATTCCTCATATTAAGGGCAAATATGTGTGCTCTGTGTGCTAATAATTTATTAATGGCTCTCAAGAAGATGGCTAAACCATAAAAAATTAACATCACCCTTTAATACAGTTGAACTATAATACTTACATAAATGAATATTTAATTTTAGTTCATTTAGGTTGACACTTAGATTTAATGCTTGTTATTGCAACAACATAATTGTCTATTTAATCAGGCTGCAGAGAGATAGGAGACTGTACTTAAATGTCACCTTGCTTGGATATTGGAGCAAAGATGAGAACTCTTAATTTTCATTGCCTACTTATAGAATAATCACATTAAACTTTTCTGTCTCACACTAATTCTTGCTCTACAATCACGGATGCTGTGTAATTGTATGATGATTGAATTCGTAATGACATTGCTGTGGCCTTTGACACATAAAGCATTGTTGATTTTTTAGCTGAATCTTATCAGGATTTAAAGAGACTAATTATGGAGCGGGCGAAATAACAGGTCTCTAGTTTCCAGAACTCTGCTTGAGAAACAACTGATATTGAAACAGCTGGCAAAAGTAATTTTATATGTAACTGGTGAATGTAGTGATCAAATATAAAGACAACCTCCTCCAATGAATGCACTATGTCTTCCTGACTTGAGGATTAAAGTGGAGTGTAATATATGTATATATATATATATATATATACACTCACCGGCCACTTTATTAGGTACACCTGTCCAACTGCTCGTTAACACTTAATTTCTAATCAGCCAATCACATGGCGGCAACTCAGTGCATTTAGGCATGTAGACATGGTCAAGACAATCTCCTGCAGTTCAAACCGAGCATCAGTATGGGGAAGAAAGGTGATTTGAGTGCCTTTGAACGTGGCATGGTTGTTGGTGCCAGAAGGGCTGGTCTGAGTATGTCAGAAACTGCTGATCTCCTGGGATTTTCACGCACAACCATCTCTAGGGTTTACAGAGAATGGTCCGAAAAAGAAAAACCATCCAGTGAGCGGCAGTCCTGTGGGCGGAAATGCCTTGTTGATGCCAGAGGTCAAAGGAGAATGGGCAGACTGGTTCGAGCTGATAGAAAGGCAACAGTGACTCAAATAGCCACCCGTTACAACCAAGATAGGCAGAAGAGCATCTCTGAACGCACAGTATGGCGAACTTTGAGGCAGATGGGCTACAGCAGCAGAAGACCACACCGGGTGCCACTCCTTTCAGCTAAGAACAGGAAACTGAGGCTCCAATTTGCCCAAGCTCATCGAAATTGGACAGTAGAGATTTGGAAAAACGTTGCCTGGTCTGATGAGTCTCGATTTCTGCTGCGACATGCAGATGGCAGGGTCAGAATGTGGCGTCAACAACATGTAAGCATGGATCCATCCTGCCTTGTATCAACGGTTCAGGCTGGTGGTGGTAGTGTCATGGTGTGGGGAATATTTTCTCGGCACTCTTTGGGCCCCTTTGTACCAATTGAGCATCGTTGCAACACCTTGTGGAATCTATGCCACGAAGAATTGAGGCAGTTCTGAAGGCAAAAGGGGGTCCAACCCGTTACTAGCATGGTGTACCTAATAAAGTGGCCGGTGAGTGTATATATACATATATATACACTCACCGGCCACTTTATTAGGTACACCATGCTAGTAACGGGTTGGACCCCCTTTTGCCTTCAGAACTGCCTCAATTCTTCGTGGCATAGATTCCACAAGGTGTTGCAACGATGCTCATTGGTACCAAGGGACCCAAAAAGTGCAAGAAAATATTCCCCACACCATGACACCACCACCACCAGCCTGAACCGTTGATACAAGGCAGGATGGATCCATGCTTTCATGTTGTTGACGCCAAATTCTGACCCTGCCATCTGCATGTCGCAGCAGAAATCGAGACTCATCAGACCAGGCAACGTTTTTCCAATCTTTCTACTGTCCAATTTCGATGAGCTTGGGCAAATTGGAGCCTCAGTTTCCTGTTCTTAGCTGAAAGGAGTGGCACCCGGTGTGGTCTTCTGCTGCTGTAGCCCATCTGCCTCAAAGTTCGCCATTACTGTGCGTTCAGAGATGTCTTCTGCCTATCTTGGTTGTTAACGGGTGGCTATTTGAGTCACTGTTGCCTTTTATCAGCTCGAACCAGTCTGCCCATTCTCCTTTGACCTCTGGCATCAACAAGGCCTTTCCGCCCACAGGACTGCCGCTCACTGGATGTTTTTTCTTTTTCGGACCATTCTCTGTAAACCCTAGAGATGGTTGTGCGTGAAAATCCCAGGAGATCAGCAGTTTCTGAAATACTCAGACCAGCCCTTCTGGCACCAACAACCAATCCCACGTTCAAAAGGCATAAATCACTTTCTTCCCCATACTGATGCTCGGTTTGAACTGCAGGAGATTGTCTTGACCATGTCTACATGCCTAATGCAACTGAGTTGCCGCCATGTGATTGGCTGATTAGAATTAAGTGTTAACGAGCAGTTGGACAGGTGTACCTAATAAAGTGGCGGTGAGTGTTATATATATATTATTTATATATATTTATATTTATAATATATATATATATATGATTTTTATGTTTAGATAGTGTATATAATGTATATATGCTCTACCTTATTTGAATTGACTCTAAGTCAATAAGAAACCTACTCTGCATCAAAAATACATAAATTACAGCTATGTAGTGGGTTATACTCCTCATTACTTACAGTTGTTTCCTTATAGTAGTGCATGGATATAAAGTAAAGTTTCAATTTAAAGGGAATCTGTCGCCATTTTTTTTTTTTTTTAAATCAAGACCCTGATCCATATTCTTTTCTTATTAGTTGTTTTTATTTTCTGATTGTAGATTTCTCAAATCAGTCGTCTATATGATTGTGGGGACAACATTCTTGCCTGCACCGCCTTTCAGCAGTAAAAGATACTTTAAAAGCGATTCATACATAGGACCCTGTGAATGAATCATTACCCCTGATTCTATAGGGAGTTTTTTTAGGCATTTCTCTGTGACTGAGAAGTAGTCATTGTGCAGAGGGAGGGGGGGGGGGAGGGGGAAGTGACTATTTCTATTGTGAATAGTGGAGCCTGTGTTATCTATACACATTTGTGTCACCTTTCAGTGTAACCCTGCTTGTACTGATAGTGATCAGACTACTGAAAATATTTCTCTACAGAGTGAAAACAGCAGAACTGTTATTAAAAGTGATATGGAAAATGTAAAAAATAAGCAACCAAAAATTCTTAAAAAATGTGTTAAACATAAAAACATGAGTTAAACAATACGTCATTTTTTGATTACACATTTCCTTTAAGGTTTACTGATTGCAATCTAAGTATATTTTAATTACCAGCAATCAAGAAAACATGCCAGTGTAGGTTATTCTTTGTTCTTTCAAATAGCTATATAACACCAATCAAAAATCTGGGTTAGTAACAATAACCATAAAGTGGTTGATCCGATTGAACACATGAAATACATCTAGAACAAAGGATCACCATATATCTATAATAAAATAGGATAGGTGTATTAGTAATGTAATAAAAAACAAAAAACAAAAAAAGACACATTAAAATTGGCAATGCAGCTGAAAAGAGGGTGTTCCTAGGTTCAAAATATATGGATATCACCCCAAAGTATCCTCAAAAACATATATTTACATAGATATCAAGGTACATATGGATACATTAATACATGGTAAATCACAGTCCAATAATACAAGATGCCATAACATACATATGTATAATCAAGAAGAGTATATACTTGGCCTCAAAATTAGTCACCACGGCCACCTAGCTAGAGGAGGATAATAGGGTGAAAATAGAGAAAAACAAGGAACACGCGCCCCAATGTGTGTTTTGCCTGTGCTTCTTTTTTATCACAGAAATCAGTATTCAGTTTTCATTTTTAGAGACTGAAAAATAAATAATATAGCATCTTTAATATTGTCAAAAAATGTGGGAAAATATTAATGAGCCAGAATGGATCATGTCCCTTTTATAGTCATCTACATGTTTATATATTAACACATTAGGGCCTCGTGACTTGTCTTGTAGATCACACACAAATGACATTACCTCTTACAAAGCCCCTGGGCTACAATTAGAATGACATACTATTTTAAGTCCACCTATAAAACAGCTCTGCTACAACGATCAGTGTCAAATGTACAAAAAGACAAAATGCAGGAAATTCAATTAAGTCTGAAACTTCACCTTTCATTCCAATTAAAGGCTTGAAAACAAATGGGAAGTAAGTGTTCCTTGGTTACATCCTACTTGATTAACGCTTTTACAAATGCTTTAATTTGAGACAAGAACTGGAAACTGGAAGCTTTAGTTTCAGCCAGTATTCTTAGCCTGTATTATATCTGACATACTATATACTTATTAATGATGCCATTCTAAATTTTTATGAAAAATTATAGCATAAACGACCCTATACACAGCAAAATCAAATGATGCTCTGGGTCACCAGCAGGCTGTGAGCCTGTAAAATATGGATCCGTAATACTGACATTTGCATGAGGCCTTAAAATGACGGTTCACTTGTAAGGTTCATGTGTAACCTTTAAGTTGTACAGAGCTACAGTATGATATGGTCTTCACAGAGTTCCTTTGGTGGAGCTTTACTGTTGCACAACATCTGGCAAAAATGATAGACTCACCACCATAAATTAGGTGATGGCCACTTAGCTTTTATATAAAGCACCAGTTTGACACAAAACAATTTTTGTATAATAGCAGAACATTCTGGCTTCAGGAAACCGACCTCATGGACATAAAAGTAAATTGCATGCAGATCGTGACGGACCTTCGTCCAAACAATGAAAAGCCAGCACCCAGTGGAGGTAAAATCAATTTCTGTATTGAATTACAGCATGTGAGACATTATTCAGTGTGTCTTTGTAAAGGCTGCAGGCTAACAAGGGCTAAATATAGGCATAAAGATGTACATACTTACTGATGTAAAAATTGTCATTTGTCTTCAACTAAAATCCAACTGAAATTAATAGGACCTGTTGATAGACCACCACTTATGTAAGTAAGCAGTCCTGAAAATATCTAAAAATCTTCTGTGGCATGTGGCAATTTCAAATACTGTGGACATGTGTATGCTAAACTGTGCTCTGTCCACATCCATTTTTCTCTAAATTCCATTGGCAGTATCAGGTTTAGTAGGGCATGTGTGCCAGGTGCTGGAGGCCTGAACAACATTTTTAGCCTTAGAAAGGAAACTAGGCTAAATTAGGGAGATTAAAATTTGTCCTGATTGATAAAAATAATCTTTATTTTTATGGCACAAGCAGATTCCACAGCACTTTACAATGCAGAGGGTAAGAGTACAGAAAAAAAATCAAACAAAAGAGATTAGCTGAGGGGTATGAGGGACCTGTTCATAAGATCTTATAATTTGTGTGGAAATAGGTAAGTATAGCTTTATTTGTGAAGTGATTCAGCCATATTCCATAAATATATGGTAGGACATTTAAAAGTGGATGAAGTGGATGAAGCTGATACCCAGGCAATAGCTATATGTAGAGATTAGAACATGGGATTTGCTGATTGAAGAAGGGGGTTATAAGAGGTAGACTTATAATGGACCTTCCTTGGTAGGTCTGCCTAAGAAGATTTATTATTAGGGCATGTTTAAAGGGGTTTTCTCACTACAAAGATCCTATTTCAAATAGGTTTGTATTATCAAATTCCTGATCTTTCATACTTTTTGGCTTAGTAGTGAATTTTCTCCTCTGCAAGGTCGGGTCCTGTCCCCTTCACCTTAATTTGGTTACCGGCTTTCTTGCGGCATTACTGTCCTTCCCCTGGTTGGAATCATGGGAGAGCGCATTCAAACGCGTGCTCCCTGTTCGCCTCTCCCAACCTTTCATTTTGTCTTTTTCCTACTCTTGTGAAATGATTCAGGGCTACTGCGCATGCCCTGAATTATTTCACAATGTCATCAATAACCCGAACATGCTCAGTTCATTCTTTATCTGATCTCTGAAGGGAGCACATCAGCAGTGTAACAGTGCGGGCTATATATGCATACAAATCAGACACAGGCAATGAAGGGTGCAGAACAATGAGTGCAGGACAATGTAGAAGCCCATGTCTAATTTGCATGTGTATTACTCTGCATGTATATTACTCTGGGTACATATACAGTCTAACATTGGGAGTAAGCACCTCAGAGGCAGGGGCATGATGATAGCATTGAATGGCAGGGAGGATAAGGACGCCCTTGTTCATGGTCTAAACATGCCCCTGAATTTGAAAACAAAACTCTTTTTGCTGACTGAACTGCTGAGATGAGAAACCCCTTTAAAACATTGATGTTGTAAATTAATCTGATTAATCAAGGTAATAAAGAAGCCTAGCTATGACTCTTCTTGTTTCACATTATTGTGTACTGCTTCTAACCAATAATTTATTCGTAGTTTAAATTACTCATCCAGTTACTGATTATTCCCTACCATCCGTTATAGTTTAGTCCATTAGATATAGAAATATCATTGTACATTTTGTATCAATGTTACATTTCCAAGCACGGACAAACTGATGTGTCATGCATTAACACTTCTATCTAGCAACAGTTTGTGGTGTTTATAGTGTAGAAGATACACATAAGGCTGGCTGTGCTGCAGTTCGTGATTAATGAACATGTGGAAAGGACAGAAAAATCTCATTAAGCCAAATTTTACTATGCAGTTTTTCGCGTAATCATTGAATAGCTCATTCTGTTGCTGACTTTTCGGTTTCTGTGTGAGAAACAGCAGATTTCCAATAACCTTTTGTTCTAGTTAAGCCAGCAGTTCATACGTTTCGAAACTCACCAGCAATAAATACTTTGATAGTAACTTTTGCAAAGAATGTATCTGGAGCTAAAACTAAAAGAGAACTTCATCTTCTGTCAAAAGCATTCAACTATAGAAACAGATTAGGTGGCTGCTATGGAGCCCTTGGAGAAAGAGAGTCTGCAGCAATTCTGGTTAGGCAATTCCCTCTCCAATTCGGCGGCAAGAACCTGAGTAGGCTCTAGCAGCAAAATTCGGCAACTAAACATGGGGGGCTTAAAGGGGATGTCTCACTACAGCATTTGACAACCTTTTCTGCTGGTTGCCAAGCAGAGATTGTGAAATGGAGAAGCGTGTTTGTCCTCCCAGCAGGTAGCATCTTCACTCTCTGCAGACACGCCCCCTCACTGTTTGCACGCTCCTTAAGATTCATTCTGTGTGAGCTGGGGGAAGGGAGAGGTTCTCAGCAGTCCTAGACTAAGGGCATGTACCCACTGCATGGGTTTTCATCCAAATTTACAGATGATTTTTGGTTTTGAAAAACATCTATTAACCGGGTGTCAACTTTTAAAATGGACCGCTATGAAAAATCTGTGCAGTGGGGACGATTTCATAGATCGCCAGCGGTCCGAAAAAAAATCAACATGTTCATTCTTCCACCCGGTTTTCAGGTGGAATATGAACATATTAATGCGAAGGAGGAGGGCTTCTCTCTGCAAACCGTGGAGAAAAGCCGTCCCCCTGTAGCCATGTGTACGGCCGCAAAACAGTGCAAATATTGCACTGTGCTGTGTGAATGGCCAATAAGGCTATGTGCACAATGCATATGACAAAATGCCGTCAAAAATACGATGGCATTCTGACAATTCTGGACTGTAACAGGACTGCGATTTTTGCCGCAGATTTGTGCAAATGGTTTTCGGATTTGTTGTCCGCCTGTACAATTGAATGTACAGGAATCCGCAACATGTTGCATATTCTACTGGATGTTAAATGCAACAGAAAAAACCCTGTGATGTATAGACTACAGCATGGGTTTATCATTGCTGTCTATGTAGCATAGTGAATGTTAATGTGCAGATCCCATGTAAAACACAAACAGATAAAGCATATCGTTTTGAAGGAGAGCTATTTCACAGTTCTATGCAGTCCTATGTAAAACAGCCATAGGAATACCATCGGATTTTCGGCGGATTCAAAATGCTGAAACCGCTGAAAATCCGATGGTATTCATATGACTGCTTTACATGGGACTGTGTAGAACTGTGAAATGGCTCTGCTTCAAAACGATATGCTTTATCTGTTTGTGTTTTACATGGGATCTGCACATTCTCTCTCTCGCAGAACAGTTGTGTGTTACATGGGACTGTCTAGTACAGTTTTGTTTTACATGGGACTGCACAATACAGGTAAGATTAACATGGGACTGTACAGTACAGGTGTGGTTTACATGGGACTGCACATAACAGTTGTGTTTTACATGGGATTGTGCAGCTCTCTCTTAAAACAGTTTATGGGACTGCACAGTTGTATTTGTGTTTTTGTTATGTGTAACTTCACACTAAAATTCTCCACATGGGACTGCACACAGCATCAGGTCTCTCTCTCCCCCGAGCACAGCATCGGGTCTTTCTCTCTCCCCCCAGCACAGCATTGAGTCTCTCTCCTCAGCACAGCATCAGGTGTCTCTCTCCATCCCAGCACAGCATCGGGTGTCTCTGTCTCTCGTAAAAGCATAGAATCAGGTCTGTCTCTCTCCCCCAGCACAGCATCAGGTCTCTCTCTCCCCATTCCAGGAAAGCATCAGGTGTCTCTGTCTCTCGTCCCAGCACAGCATCAGGTCTCTCTCTCCATCCCAGCACAGCATCAGGTGTCTCTGTCTCTTATCCCAGCACAGCTTCAAGTGTCTCTCCATCCCAGCACAGCATCAGGTGTCTCTCTCTCCATTCCAGCACAGCATCAGGTGTCTCTGTCTTTTGTCCCAGCACAGCATTAGGTCTCTCTCTCCGTCCCAGTACAGCATCAGGTGTCTCTCTCTCTGTCCCAGCACAGCATCAGGTCTCTCTCTCCCCCAACAAAACATCAGGTCTCCCTCTCCTCCCAGCACAGCATAAGGTCTCTCACTCTACCCCCAGCACAGTATCAGGTCTTTCTCTTCCCCGCACATTATGGGTCTCTCTTCCTCAGAAAGGATAAGTGTCTCCCCTCTTGTCCGCACAGCTCAGGTTTCTCTTTCCATCCAGCCAGATAGGGGATCTCTCTCACATCCCAGCAGAGCATGGTGTTACTGTCTCTTATCCAGCAGAGCATAAAGGTGCTCTGTCTCTTATCCAGCACAGCATCAAGTGTCTCTCCATCCCAGCACAGCATCTGGTCTTTCTCTCTCCCCTCAACACAACATCAGGTCTCCCTCTCCTTCCAGCACAGAATCAGGTCTTTCTCCCCCAGCACAGCATAAGGTCTCCATATCCTTCCAGCTCATATTCAGGTCTCTCTCCCCCAATCACAACATTGGGTCTCTCCTCAGCACAGGATCAGGTGTCTCTCGCTTGTCCCAACACAGCATCAGATGTCTCTCTCTCCATCCCAGCACAGCATCAGGTCTCTCTGTGTGTTGTCACAGCACAATATTAGGTCTCTCTCTATACGTCCAAGCACAGCATCAAGTGTCTCTGTCTCTTTTCCCAGCACAGCATCAACTCTCTCTCTCTATTCCAGCACAGCAAACAGGAGTACTCTCATACATCCAGCAGGCCAGGTGTCCTGCTCTTATCCAGAAGCATCAGGTCTCTTCCCCAGCATCGCATCAGTTTCCTTCTCCCCATCACAGTTCAGGTCTTCTCTTTCCCCAGACAGCATTGGTTATCTTTCTCCTAGCACAGGGATCAGGTGACTATTTTGTCAGCACAGCATCAGGGTTTTTTATATCAGCACAGCATCAGGTCTTCTCCATCCCAGCACGGCATCAGGTATCTTCTCACCATCCCCGCAGGATCAGGTGTTTCTGTTCTTATCCCAGCACCGCATTAAGAGTTCTCCATCCCGCACAGCATTGTCTCTATCCCTTCAAACACCAAATCAGGGGCCTCCTTCCTCTGCCCCAAAATTCAGGTCTATCTCCCCCCAGCACAGTATCCCGGTCTTTCTCTCTTCCCCAAGCACCAAGCATTGGGTCTCTCTCCTCAGCACAGGATCAGGTTTCTCTCACTTGTCCCAAAACAGCATTCGAGATGTCTCTTCTCTCCGTCCAGAACGCTCAGGTGTCTCTTCTCTTTTCCCAGCACAAAATCAGGTCTCTCTCCTCCCCAGCACAACATCAGGTCTCCTCTCCCCCAAGCCAACATCAGGTCTCTCTCTCCTCCCGGCACGCATAGTCTCTCTCTATGTTCAGCAACAGATCAGGTCTCTCTCCCTTTTTCCCGACAGCATCAGGTGGCTCTCTCTCCATTCCAGCCCGCCCTAGGTGTCTCTGTCTTTGTCCCAGAACAGCATTAGGCTTCCCTTCCGTCCCAGTACAGCATCAGGTGTCTCTCTCTCTGTCCCAGCACAGCATCAGGTCTCTCTCTCACCCAACAAAACAACAGTTCTCCCTCTCCTCCCAGCACAGCATAAGGTCTCTCTCTCCCCCAGCCCAGTATCAGGTCTTTCTCTCTCCCCCCAGCACATTATTGGGTCTCTCTCTCCTCAGCAAAGGATCAGGTGTCTCCCTCTTGTCCCAGCACAGCATCAGGTTTCTCTCTCCATCCCAGCACAGAATCAGGTATCTCTCTCACCATCCAAGCAGAGCATCAGGTGTTTCTGTCTCTTATCCCAGCAGAGCATCAGGTTTCTCTGTCTCTTATCCCAGCACAGCATCAAGTGTCTCTCCATCCCAGCACAGCATCTGGTCTTTCTCTCTCCCCTCAACACAACATCAGGTCTCCCTCTCCTCCCAGCACAGAATCAGGTCTCTCTCCCCCAGCACAGCATAAGGTCTCCCTCTCCTTCCAGCACATAATCAGGTCTCTCTCTCCCCATCACAACATTAGGTCTCTCCTCAGCACAGGATCAGGTGTCTCTCGCTTGTCCCAACACAGCATCAGATGTCTCTCTCTCCATCCCAGCACAGCATCAGGTGTCTCTGTGTGTTGTCACAGCACAATATTAGGTCTCTCTCTATCCGTCCAAGCACAGCATCAAGTGTCTCTGTCTCATGTCCCAGCACAGCATCACCTCTCTCTCTATTCCAGCACAGCATCAGGTATCTCTCATACCATCCCAACAGAGCATCAGGTGTCTCTGTCTCTTATCCCAGCACAGCATCAAGTGTCTCTCCATCCCAGCACAACATCAGGTCTCTCTCTCTCTGTCCCAGCACAGCATCAGGACTCTCTCTCTCACCCCAACACAACATCAGGTCTTTCTCTCTCACCCCAACACAACATCAGGTCTCTTCTCTCCCAAACAGCTAGGTCTCTTCCCCAGCAAGCTCAGTTTCCTCCCCCATCACAGTATCAGGTCTTTCTCTCTCCCCCCAGCACAGCATTGGTTATCTTTCTCCTCAGCACAGGATCAGGTGTCTCTTTCTTGTCCCAGCACAGCATCAGGGGTCTCTGTCTATCGTCACAGCACAGCATCAGGTCTCTCTCCATCCCAGCACAGCATCAGGTATCTCTCTCACCATCCCAGCAGAGCATCAGGTGTTTCTGTCTCTTATCCCAGCACAGCATCAAGAGTCTCTCCATCCCAGCACAGCATCTGGTCTCTCTCACCCCACAACACAATTTTACGCCTCCCTCCCCTCCCATCACATCATCTGTTCTACCTCCCCCAGCACAGCATCAGGTCTCTCTTTCCTCAGCACAGGATCAGGTGTCTCTTGCTTGTCCCAACACAGCATCAGATGTCTCTCTCTCCTCCCTGCACAGCATCAGGTCTATCTCCCCCCAGCACAGTATCTGGTCTTTCTCTCTTCCCCCAGCACAGCATTGGGTCTCTCTCTCCTCAGCACAGGATCAGGTTTCTCTCACTTGTCCCAACACAGCATCAGATGTCTCTCTCTCTCCGTCCCAGCACAGCATCAGGTGTCTCTCTCTCCATCCCAGCACAACATCAGGTCTCTCTCTCCCCCCAGCACAACATCAGGTGTCTCTCTCCTCCCGACACAGCATCAGGTCTCTCTCTATGTCCCAGCACAGCATCAGGTCTCTCTCTATGTCCCAGCACAGCATCAGGTGTCCCTCTCTCTCCAACAGCACAGCATCAGGTGTCTCTCTCTCTCCATCCCAGCACAGCAACAGGTGTCTCTCTCTCTTTCCAAGCACAACATCAGGTCTCTCTCCCCCCCCCCAGCACACAATCAGGTCTCTCTCTGTCCCAGCACAACATCAGGTGTCCCTCTCTCTCCAACAGCACAGCATCAGGGGTCTCTCTCTCCATCCACACAGCATCAGGTGTCTCTCTCTCCATCCCAGCACAGCATCAGGTGTCTCTCTCTCTGTCCCAGCACAGCATCAGGTCTCTCTCTAGTCCCAAAAGAACATCAACACACTGTGCATGCTCCCGACACCGACCTGGGTGGGACTACACATCATATGACAGGGCCAACAGCCACTGACAGATAAGGTGGGTGGAATCTGACCTGGGCAGTCACACGGTTGCTACGCAGACACACAAGTCACCTGTTCTACTAAGCCTTAGCACTTTGCTAATGGTATCCTAGGACAAACTTACTTCTAATTATGCGACCCCCATTCTAAAATATGATGTTTGTAGTGAGACAATCCCTTGTTATGACATTTTTTCTGTTCAAATGATGGGACATAGCAGTTGTAAAATGGAAATGTGTACATTCTTTATTTTTTTTTATTTAGGTTACATAATACATCACTTTTTGCTGCCATTTTCTAATCATTGTAAAAGCAAAGGGGTCCCATAACTGTGTTCTGGGTCACAAATGCATCTATGTAGAGTACCATAGCTCCTAATCTGCTGACACATTTCTCTATCCAGCAACAAATGTAGAAAAAAGCCCAGAAAGGACATTATTTTGTGTGCATACAAATACTATGCAACTTTTATTATTTATAAGTAGAAGTTTCCTATAACCACTTCTTACAATAGTAGGACATAAGGAACAAGTACTCCCCATTGCATTTTTATAGCGATTAGAGCTTGTGGTTAATGGTGACCACAGTACGTAAGTGGTTAACAAAAGAGCAGGAGCATAGCTGTGGGGAATGTGGTATGTGCTTTTCACTAGGGGAGTTAGGTAGAGTTGACAACAATCCCCATTGCCTTGGCCATGATATTTAGATACATTACTAGAGCAATAAATTGAACCTGCTAATCAGTGTCGGACTGGGAGGTCTGGGGCCCACCGGGGGATTGATCTTGAAGGGCCCACCCTACTGTTACATGAAAATTTACCAGCCTCTTTGACATAAAATGCGCCCATTTTACCACATAATACAGTGTGCAAAAAAGAACTGTATTGTGTAGTACACAAAACAAAGGGAGTCACAGGTCTGTCTATCCTGTATATCTATCTTACACATATGTCAGTCTTGCATATCATAGACACAGGGCTAAGTAGCTCCATCCATATCCCCCCCTCCGGCCCACATACAATATCCGCCTCCATGTTTCTCTAGGTCATGCACCTCACCACCTTCTAAAATAAACACCAGCAAGAAAGTAAAAGTGCAACTACTTTCACAGGGTCAGGTGTTCCCTCACTTTTACAAACAGGGACAAGTGTACACTGCCACTATACTAGCGCCAATATAACCTACAACACCCCCATATAGAGACCACATAGTGGTCAGACACCAGCTCAGCTATATCCTACAACACCCCCATGTAGAGACCACATAGTGGTCAGACACCAGCTCAGGTATAACCTACAACACCATCATATGGAGACCACATGGTGGTCCGACACCAGCTCAGGTATAACCTACAACACCACCATAAATAGACCACATAGTGGTCGGGACACCTGCAAGGTATAACCTACAACACTGCCCTATAGGGGAACCACATAGTGTTCAGACACCAGCTAAGGTATAACCTACAAACCACCATATAGAGACCACTAGTGGTCAGACACCAGATCAGGTATAACCACAACACTGCCATATAGAGACCACATAGTGGTCAGACACCAGATCAGGTATAACCTACAACACTGCCATATAGAGACCACATAGAGTTCAGACACCAGCTCGGGTGACATCAAATTACAGTGAATACAGCACTGATCCAGAATAGAAGTAAAATAACCCCTGACATCCAGGGACTCACCGGAGATGTCCTATCTGATGAGTCGTTCTCTTCTCTTATGAGTCATTCTTACTCCCTTTTTTTTCTGCATCCGTTCCACACCGCCATGATGACTTGTCCCGGCCACCACTCATCCCTACAGAATTTACACACAAATATCTTAGAATTCTTACTTTTTCAGAACCGCTTTACTTTTTCCCACCTCTGTACAAACTTCCCTGGGATTGGTGAGCGGATACAAGCCATAACTTAGAAGCACAATCTCCTAAGAGGTTGGATAATGCTACAGCTATGGGCTGCTGCCCTCTCTCTATATTACAAGGTATGTAGACAAGACCCTAGATAGGTAGGCAAATGTGCAGGTAAGGCAAATGTGCCCCAGGTAACTAGATAGACCCTATTTAGGTAGGTAGACCTCCGCTCGATAAGTTGATAGGCCGGACCCAGATAGGTTGGTGGGTACCTAGCCATGGGTGGGTAGGTAAATGGCCCCAGGTAGATAAGCAGGCCCCAGTTAGGCAAGTTGATAAGCTACAGTTAGGTTGGTGGAAACCCTTAGGTAGGATGTAGGTAGGTGTTGCCCCCAGTTAGGTAAGCTTAGTATTTAGGGACCTTTTATATAGGCTGCAAGCAGTTAGGACCAACTTTAGGTAGTTAAAACAGACAAATAAAGGGCTTCCTTTTAAGTAGTATACAGACAGTCAGGGCCTCCATTAGGTAGTATACAGGCAGTGAGGGCTTCCATTAGGTAGAAACAGACAGTTAGGGCCTCCCTTAGTAGTTGCATTTCAGTTAGGGCTTCCTTTAGGTAGTTTTACAGACAGTTAGGGTATACAGCAATTAGGGCCCTCTTTAGGTAGCTTTCAGGCGAGTTAGGGCCTTCCTTTAGGTAGCATGCAGGCAGTTAGGGTCCCTTTTGGGGAGCATGCAGGCAGAAGGGCCCCTTTAGTAGCATGCAGGCAGTTAGGGCCTCCTTTAGGTAGCATACAGGCAATTTAAAGGGGCCCCTTTTTAGCTGTTTTGCGGGTAGTTTTCTCCCCTTTGCTAGTTTGCAGGTATTTGGGCCCCCTTTAGCTAGTTTGCAGGATTTTGGGCCCCCTTTAGTTTGCAGGTAGTTGGGCCCCCTTTGTTTTGTAGGTAGTTTAGGGCCCCCTTTTAAGTAGTTTGTTGGTGTTGGGGCCCTTTTTAGTTTTGAGTTTTGGCCCCCCTTTGCTATTTGTTGGGTTTTAGGGCCCCTTTTGCTTTTGTTGTTAGTTAGCCCCCCTTTACTAGTTTGCAGGTAGAGGGCCCCCCTTTAGTTTAGTTTGCAGGTTTTTTGGGGTCCCCTTTAGTTTGAGTATTAGGGCCCCCCTTTATTTGTAGGAATTTTTTTTTTTTTTTTTTTTTTTGTTTTAAACCCCTTTAGCAATTTGTTGAGTTACGGCCCCCTTTTCTAGTTTGTTGGTAGTTAGGGCCCCTTTTCTTTTGTTGGTAGAAGGGGGGGCCCCCCCCCCCCCTTTAGCTAGTTTTTTTGGTAGTTAGGGCTCCCTTTACTATTGCAGGTAGAAAGGGCCCCCCTTATTTTTAGGTATTTAAAGGGCCACCTTTTTTTGTTATTATCGGGGCCCCCTTTATGTTAGGCAGCGGGCCCCCCTTTGGGTGTTGGGGCCCCTTTAGGTAGGGCCTCCTTTAGCTAGCCAGGTCCCCCTTAATAGTTAGGTAGCTAGGGCCCCCTTTAGGTAGTCAGGGCCCCCTTTATGGTTAGGTAGCCAGGGCCCTGTTTGTGTTTAGGTAGCCAGGGCCCCCCTTTGCGTTTAGGTAGCCAGGGCCCCCTTTGCGTTTAGGTAGCCAGGGCCCCCTTTGCGTTTAGGTAGCCAGGGCCCCCTTTGCTTTTAGGTAGCCAGGGCCCCCTTTGGGTTTAGGTAGCAAGGGCCTCCTTTGGGTTTAGGTAGCCAGTGCCCCCTTTTGGTTTAGGTATCCAGGGCCCCCTTTGGGTTTAGGTAGCCACGGCCCCCTTTGGGCTTAGGTAGCCAGGGCCCCCTTTGGGTTTAGGTAGTCAGGGCCCCCTTTAGTTATCAGGTAGCCAGGGCCCGTTTAGGTGCTTAGAAAGAAAAAACTAAAAAGCCACTCACCTCACTCACGCTCCTGGCCATTCCGAGCTCCCCGCTGGCTTCTACGGGCGCCCTGCATAGGCGGCGCGGTGATGTGACATCACCGCGCACCTACGTCAACAGTAGGGGCCGGCACCTGGCAGGCTTAAGGCCTAACACCTTAACACTCTGCCCTGCTGAAACCGCGCAGCCCTCGGAGTCGGGGACATAAGTCCCCGGGCCCTGTCCCGGAACGCTCGGGACACAGGTCCCGGGCGTTCAGTGACCGGATGCAGCAGCCGGGCCCTGGGGTGTGGCGGCACTGCCTCCGGGGCCCACAGCAGCTCGGTGCCCACCGGGGGATTCACCGATCCACTGGTGGCCCAGTCCGAGCCTGCTGCTAATGCTTGACATCTCTATGTTGCAGTTAGATCATAATAACTATAATTATAACAATCAATTGACTAAAATTATCAAGTTATTTATACTCAACAGTGAAAATAATTTTTTATTCATTCCTCCTCTTAAAAATCATTTCATTACATATACCGCAAAGTGATGCCAATGACAAATTTTGTGAAAAAGCAAGCCCTCATACAGCTGCAGCATTGAAAAAAATAACAAAGTTGTGGCTCTCAGCAGACTGCAAAATATATTGCGTTCTTTAAAGGTTAAAGAGCTGTACTGAAATAAGTTACATAATGGAATAGTTGTACTGTATGATCTGTTGTCCTCTTATATATAATCTGAAATCTTTTTAACTTGTATGGTATAGATTTTAAGACACAAACAGTGGTGTACAGAGAAGAAAGAGGTATGTAAAAAAGTAAAATTTAAGGGGATTTCTCACAACACTTAACTTTCAACATGTAGGCAAAGGTAAATAAAGACTATCACCAAATACATTCTGATTTTGCCTCCCTTCAGAATTAGAGCAGTTCTGATCTGTTTATTTACACAAGTTTTTCTAATTACTGAACACCTCTTTTTGCTCTATAAATCCTTGCAAAAATGGTGATGTCACTTCCTGCTGTGTCTTATCAGCAACAAAGGAGCTAATTTATGTTTCTTATTGTGAAACTTTAACCTTTCAATGCTTTGTAGCCTTACACCCTGCTGTTAAAACCCCTCCATCACCAATGTCCCTCTAACAGGCTCACCTAGGAACAGCAGAGCTGATGTGCCATTTACTTCTGACAACCACCCAATAATCCCCTGAACAGAATGTGTGAGCCGAAGACAGACTGTGTAGGACAGGCTACATGAAAACGAATGGTGGGACTACCCCTTTAAATTTAGTCAGTACAATTGCATCACAATTTGGAATCCCATGGTATATCACACAATCCCTGCATCAACAAAGGTGTTTTTGTAAGATTTTGTGGGTGTTCTTAAGTAGATTATTACAGGAATTAATATGTGCTACATAAAGGAATGTATGATATATACCAAGTGACCAGGGTTGTATTTACCACTAGGCAGCTTTCTTCGGCATCTCCCCCTCCTCTATCACTATGAAGCTGCTTATCAATATCATGCTGAGGCTTGCTGATGATTAGGTACATTTTGTGTGTCTGTGTGTACCTGGTGTGTATGAGTGTACATGGGTGTCTATGGGTGTGCATGTGTGTACATGGGTGTGTATGTGTACATGGATGTACTTGGCTGTGCATGGGTGTACATGGGTATGTATGTGTGAACATGGGTGTGCATGTTTGTACATGGGTGTGTGTCTGTACACGGGTGTGTATGTGTGTGTATGTCTGAGCATGGGTGTACATGGATGTGTATGTGTGTACATGAGTGTGTATGTGTGTACATGGGTGATCATTTGAATGTATAGGTGTGTATAGCTGTGTATGGGTGTACATGTGAGTACATGGCTGTGCATAGGTGTACATGGATGTGCATGTGAGTACATGGGTGTGTATATGTGCATGTATGTTTGTGTGTGTCTGTATATTGGGTGTTTGTTTGTCCATGTCTGTGTGTATGTATTTTTGTGTGTGCAGATATCTGTGTGTGTCTTTTTGCATTTCTGTGTCTGTCTGTGATGCCCCATTCGCCACAGCAGGCACCCAGCTTTCCTAGGGTAGGAAATCTGTTTATATGCTCTAGGGGATGTTATCCTGCTTTTCCAAGTGCTAGATAACCTATCCAGCCTCCAGGAAAGCTAAGTGATGCCATAAATCCTGCAGCAGATACCTTGCTTTTCTACTAATAGGAGAATAGGTTGTTCTGGGGGATGTAGCATCACCCAGGTTTCCTGGACACTGGGTAGCCAATATACTGCACGTTGACATAGTGTTGTTGTTCTTTTTTCTATAGGCTTCCCATTTGCACTACATCCAATTTGTTGGACTACGTCGGATTAGCGATTTCCTCAAAAAAATAGTTAACAAGGGATGTAGTTGGGGAGTGTTTATTTAAACAAAGTGTTTTTCATGTATTTTGTGTGTTTTTTTTTTACATTTTCTTCCAGTTAGTGGGAGGCATCTGACAGAAGCCTTTCCATTACCATCACTGGGGCTTGATGTCAGCTAGTGGTGTTTTTTGGTCCCCCATGGCTGACACTAACCCCAAGTCACTATTACCCCAGTACTCAATGCACCGTGAGTACTGGTAAGAGCTGAGTAACCATCAGAAGTGGAAACTCTAATGTGATGGTCCGCTTTTGGGGTGGCTGCGAGCTGATATCTTTAGAATTGGAAGGGACCAGTATAGATGGACCTTCCCATTCTGATAGTATTAGGCTGAAGTTGTTGGTTTTACTTTGGCTGGTTATAGAAAATGAGGGGGAACTGAAATCGTTGGTAAAACTGACAGGTGCAGCCTGATATTATCAGGGTTAGAAAGTCCATGTAGTTTGGACTCTTCCCATCCTAAAACTACCAGCCCGCAACCACTCCAGAAGCAGATCATCACATTAGTGGGTCCACTTCTGATGATAACCTGGCTCTTCCTAGTACCTTTGGTGCGTTGGGCACTTGGGTAATAGTGTGGCCTTTTTTCCCCAAAAGCCCCATGCAATAAAACATTTTCTCCAACCCCTTTACTAACGGGGAAAAAAATGGAAAAAAACACACACACAACACAAAAACACTTTATTTAAATAAACACTCCTGGACACCACTCAATAGCCCTTTTTATCAAAAAAATATTTTTTTTTCCAAAAGGGGGGAAACCAAAAAAGTAAAAAACGTAAAAAAATTATGATAGTATAAACCCATCCCGCACTCCCTAGGATCGCCTTGGTTTTTTTTTTGGGGTGCGGGGGGAACGTTTTCCCCGGATCACAATTAAACCCTGGGGTACAGGCCCATCACATTATCTCCGGGGGGTTTGAACTCTGTTTCCCTTTTTTCCCAGAATTTGTGCCTGAAAGCTTGGCTTAACTTTTTCCCCCCTTTATTGGTGATAGGGACCTATCATCCAATCTCCCACCCCACCTACCCCCCAGGGATTTAAAAAGAGGTGAGAAAAGTTGGAAAGGGTTTGCAAAAAAGTGAGGAGTCTGAAACGTTTGTTGGGTAAATTCTGCAGGGATGGGTTGTGGCTGGGAGAAATCGTCATCTGGGCCAGATGGAGACCAAAAGGGAAAGAACAAACGTCAAGAAGATTTTGAGCCCCCTGATGTAACGCACGTAATCACTTAATGCCCTGCAGACCTGGACGGGTAAATTCCACGTAAGGGGTAAATTGGCCAGATAATGTTTTATATGAAGGACACAGGGCGGTATATTCAGTCACATAGGGTTGTGATGTATGGTCGGAGTGGCGGTAGTTTTCTTCAGTATATCATGGTAATATGGGGTCAGGTTGGTTTGATACTTGTTTCTTGTTATTTTACCATTGATACTATTGGTCTCAGCATACTGCTTTGGTCAATAATAATACGGTGATATTTGCTCCTTGTATAGCAGGATTATAAAAAATTTGTAAAAACCTTTATGTAAGGTATATCCTAGAAAATTTTTCTTAAAGAAATTGATAGATTTATTTATATAAAAATTTTAAATTGGAAATAAATACTTATTTATTGACGTGAGTAACACAACTATTGTTTGGCGAAGGTCTGCTGGAGGAAGCTGGGCATTTTTTTTTTTCACATTTGTTTTCCCTCCCTGTTTTTTCCCAAGCCAACTTTTTTTTTTTTTCCAACACAAGACATAAAAAGGGTTTTTTATTTTGTGGGACAAGATTTACTTTCCAATGGTGTTATGCACCATACTATAGAAAATACTGGGAAACCACATAAAAATTCTTAGAAAAATGGGAAAAAAAACTACTTGTGCCATGTTTGTGGGAGTTTTGTTTTTAAAAACGTTCAAATTTCAGTATAAATTAGGTTTTATCTGTATTCTATAGGTTGATATGAATCCAGAAATACCAGACATGTTGGGATTTCATTATGTTTTGGTACTGTAAAAAAATCCAAACATTTTCTATTTTTAGAATTCTTTGCCACAGCGCCATATTCTGCGACCAATAACTTTTTTATACTTCTACCTAAGGACTTGAGTGATGGAGAATTTTTTGCAGACTGAAAAATGTTTTTAAATTTGGGACCAAATTTTTTAAATACGTGACTTTTTTGATCACATTATTTCCAATTTTTAGGGGACTTGAAATAACAAAAAAAAGGAATTTTGGCTTTAAATTTTTTTCCTACTTTTTTTACAACAGGAAAATGAGCTATATTTTTTAATAGACTGGACTTTTATGAACTCGGCAATACCAATTGTGTGTAACTTTTTTTATTATTTTATATGTAAAAGGGAAAAGGGGGTGATTTGAACTTTTAATATTTTTTATTTTTTATACTTTAAAAATGTTTTATTTTTTTACTTTAACATTGAGTCCCTCTAGGGTGCTTCACCACTTCTGGCCATGATTGCTAATACAGTCTATTGCATTGTATAAACAATTCAATAGGGTGGACAAATATGGCGGGTTTACTACTTCCTGGTCGAACAGCATGGAATCGAGCCGGCTCCATTCCATGTTGTTCCCGGCAGGTGTCAGTTGCAATTAGCAGCTTGCACCTGCCACCTATGTAGTGGGATCCAGCAGGATGTACTATGCAGTAAGTGGTTAATAGGGGCGTCTTAAGGCTCAGCGCCTAGGGCAGCATGAGCTTATAATACAGCTCTGCAAGTGACTCTTCAGAACTGTGACTTTACTTAGCCAGGAAATGCTTTCTTTTCACACTTTTTGGAACTTTAATTGTTGTTTTGGAAATGTAATGGCACAGTACATAATCACTCTATTTAACTAAACTATTATGTTATTTTAGTAAAGAATAAAAGGGGTCTCCAGGTTCATATAAATATTGCTACTCTAATTTTCTCATCTATTTTGTAATGTACTGTAAATCAAAACAAAATTAAAGTAAGATTTTGACCCAAATAAAGATAATACAAATATGCTTTTTCCACTGATAACACACCTTTTCTCTTCACACTGTACTGCTTTCCGCTCGCCTTATTAATTCACTCAGAATTTATTAATTGAATCAGTGTAGCAGAGAAATGATTTTTAGCATTATTGAGAGATCAAGTTAGACAGCTGTCCATAAAACTCTATAGATGGGGGGAGGAGGCAGTAAACTAGCTGCTGTCTGACTGGCTAACAAGTAGAGGAAGAAGCATTTTTCTAATACGCAATATAACAAAGTTCTTATCCTTGATTCTACAACTAATTTATGGAAAAGTGTTAGTAATTTGAGGTAAACTTCAAATTACATTGAATGCTGTTATTTCCCATGAATTTCTGTACCACACTCACAAGATATCATCAACCAGCAAAATTGGAGATTTACATTTCAGTCCTTGTTTTTTACTTATTGTATCTGGAAATTAAAAAATACATCCTGCTTTGGTAGAATCAACATTAAATCTACGTTTAAGACATTTCATACTCGTGTCTGGTGTTGATCGAACTGTTCTAGAAAAGTTAATTTCTAGTAAAACTTCTCAAATATTTAGTACTCGAACCAAACATTTTACTGTTTGTTTGAGTAAAGTTCTAGATCTAGTTCGACACGTCATTTTCAGTTTAGTTTTCAGCGGCTTTCTGCTCTTTTGGCAGCAATCCAATCACCTTTGTGCACTTTTAGTGGCCATCCAGTCAGTACAGAGCACAGAGAAGTGTCAAAAACGTCATCGCTGAGGTGTAGGGCTCTCATTGGCTGCTAAAATCACATGACCATGTTATATATATTTCACTGTATTGCTTTGTGAACACCATTTTCAGCTCATTCTCTGTACTGTACAGACTTCTCTTAGTTAGTTAGATAGCATTTTCCTCTCCATAGACATCAATACTTAGCTTGGTATTGCTGGCTGCATCTTTCTTACACCCAGAAACTGTTATTTGGCGACATTTGCAAGCTCACATAACGCCTAACTCTCATATACATGTATATATATTATACAGAGTGCTTGGATTTGTTAAATCATACTCAGTTCCATTTTTGCAGTTTTGGTGATTCAGTAATTGTATAACACTGTCTCCAAATCTCCTATGTGTCAAAGGGACTTTTGTGCCCCCTTAGGATGCAGGGCCCCATAACAGCTGCTACCGCTGGACCTCCTATAGCTACGCCCCTGCTTGCAAGCTGTCCCCATCTTTTCAGTTAGCCATTGAAAGGAATGAAGTATTTTAACCTCTCAATTTTTTTCTGTCAATCTTAGAACCAAATTTTCTTCACTAAGTTGTTCCACATATCCAGTTTACTGTTATGGATGGTAATCACAGCTGCTCCTCACCTGTATATGTATAAAAATTAACCAGAACATCTTCTCCCAATGACTTTAATGGGGTTCGAGTTCAAATAGAACCTCAAACCAAACTCACAAAAGTTCAAGGTTCTAATAAAACTAGAACTTTTTACTGCTTTGTCATCTCTACTCGTGTCATGTGGCTCATTTTCATTCAAGAGAAAGAGTGGATTAGACTAACCCACTATATTTAAGATTATTGCATTGAAAATACCCCAAAAGATTATAAGCACAATAAAACCAAAGTGTATAATTCCAATCACCAATAATGAGTTCTTGGGGCATCTATATCTGAGAGCCTCTAATTTTTTTTTAACATGAAAATTGTTATTAAGTTCAAATAAAGACAGTACAAACTTTGTAGGCGTGATATAAACATCAAGGGTTGCATATAGGAGTAAAAAGCAACATATAACAGACACAAAAATGCCATAAATTGTTCTCTGATGAAGAAAAACAGTAGTCATCACATACAAAGCCAATCTCATTGGTGGGAGTAAGAAACATAGTCAGATGTTTAGAATCAAGTAAGCCAAAGTCAAGTAGGCTCCGAGACTCAGATCTAGCAAGTATTTGAACATAACAAAGCCCAGACTCTCAACCGGACCTCATTGTCGGGATTCTAGACTATTCAAAGAGAGCCTCTATTTTTTTCTGTATCACTATATAACAGGGTACAGTTTACTTTGAGGGAAAGGTATCTAGACGGGGTCACCCTTGTTGGGGCGGTTACACCATGGTTTATGTTATTAGGACCACAATAGGCTGTGTTAGGATGCAATATGGAGAGTGTGCCTTAACATATTTTTTGCTCTATGCATGGCAGATGTTCGTAACATACAGCATTTATTTGGTCTGTGTTCATACTGGCTGTTAGTAGTTTTTATTTTGTTCTATATTAAGAGTACGGTTTTAACATTGTCTTGGTTATTAGAACTTAGATACTCTGGTATTGTTGAGTAAAAAGAATAATACAAGTATGATGTTGCAATGTTAGTAGAATTGTCATATTACTACTTTTACATCTCCAATCTTGTGTTTCTCTTTTGTATGTTGATGGCTGCCTCAGCACAGTCTCCTCTGTTAATGTTCTGGATAAGTTTACAGTAGAGTTCCCAAAGTGCAGTAATCCAGAAAGCTCATTCTAGAAGATAAAAGTCGCATGCCTTTTGGAAGTACAATGTGTGCAGCAAGAAATAGGTGTTTCTCTTATGTGCCGCATGTTGAATAAATGGAAAAAGACCAGGTTTGGAGTTGGGAGAGTTCCCGATCCCCTTCTGATTATAAGCTAATTAGGACCATTTGAAGTGACCTGGAAGAGTTTTTTCAGACAGTGTCCCCAGTCTGGGGAAGAACAGGTCTGTACAAGGTCTGCTAGAGCCAGGACCATTTGAATGGTAAAATGTGTCTGTCTTATGGTACTGAGAGGTGAGCTTAGAGCTTAAAAGTGAGAAACACTATGAAGTTGATGCCCAGGTTTCCGATAGTTGCATTAGATAACCTATCTATTGATAAATTGTCTTAAAGTATATCTATTAAGGAAGCCAGAGCCAGCGTTAAGGATCCAATGTGTTGCAGTGAGAACATGCATAATAAATAGACAAGATCCTCAATCTTTTTAGCTCACAAGCCACATTGAATAACATCAATTAGTGAGCAATAAACAAGAAAATAAACTACTGAACAAAGATTACATTTTTTTTTATATGAGTGTGACTTTTGCCAATAACCAGACTTTGATGGTTAATAAACTGGATCCATTTTCAAACAGATACTGGACCCTGCTAAATGGTGCTCATTGTGACCCAGTATTTTTGATGGTAAAAATGGAACTGTATATTTTGTTACTGCCATCAAAAATATTGTAAAGTTTTACTGAAACCCCAAAGGTTCCCTAATGCACATGTTAACTAGAGTATATATAAAGCTATAGGTAGATACATTGAGGGATAGCACAGGACTGGGCATGGATGGTTGATTGCAGATATTATTATGGTCCCCAGGATGAAAAAAGGCCCTGGGACATTTGTCCTGTGTGATCTCATCAGTGCAACTGTGAGCACAACTCCCTGATTCTGCCCAACCACTAAGTTGAGAACTCAGGAATTATGGAGGACAGATCATCCTGAAACAGAAAAAGTTTCTCTAATGCTGTTCATGGATAAAAGGGAAATGTGCTCTTCACCTCTTATAATTTGATCAAGTACATTTATGGTTCTTAAAAACTCAGGACCTTCCAGTCTGAAATGAAGCTGCCCCAGAATGATATACAACCAAGATAAAACACTGTTGCTCTATGAGATCTACTGAAAAAAAGCATGAGAAAGATTAAACAAAATAGGATTGAGCAAGATATAAAACATATGTAAAAATAGTGAGAAATGAGAAGTTAAGTAGAACAAGATTTTGTCTTCTTCTGGATATCTTAAATTAATCTCTCATGTGGTAACTGTTTCCTTATTCTTGGCACATCTTTAAAAAATAAATAAGGTTAGAGGTGAAATCCCTGAAGATTTAATGATGATCCTCCTGGGAGTTATAACAAATATGTTTTGGGAAAGACTAAGCAAATTAAGGTGTTGAGTAAAGGAAATATATACATTTAATTTTTTTATTATTAAAGGGGTGTTTCCATATCAGACATATATGGCATATCCACAGGGTTTGCTATAAATGACAGATGTGGTTCTATGTGTGGGACTAGCACTTATTGATCCCATTCTGCCCAGATGAGGCAGGCAGAAGTAAGAATGGAAATGACTCTCCCTTTACCTTCTCTGGGAGTTACCTAAATATCATGGAACAGCCTGCTCACCTGCTAACATAACCCTGGCCACTACTGGACACCGCATTCTGATGGGTATTCCGATCTCCACCATATTTGTTTGAGATGGGACTATCTCTTTAAATCTTCAGTGTATTAATACATTACATAGGATAGGTAATGCAGCTACAGTATATATTATTAACTCAATAAAGAAGTGTGAGGAACATTGACTCAAAAAGGACAAGCCACCCCCGCAGCTCTCATAACTCAAACTCACTCAGTTTGCAGCAGTCACCAGGAAGCATTAATTAATTAGACCCAACTCATATGCATTGCAAATGCCCTTTCATAGGAAGTCAGCCCAGCAGGGGAGGTTGGCACATCAAAGAATTCTCATTTAAATTCGGTAGCACCTGGCTCAGGCTAATACACATGGGCTCTCACAGAGACTGGAGAACAAAGGAGTTAGGAGATAGACGGGCACCGATATTTCATAAGGATTTTCCACAGGTCCACCCCAGTTTCATATTTTAAAATATGAAATTTTCCACACGTCCAGCTGCCACTCCCACGTTCGTAGGGTGCAGGGTAAGGGAAAAATCTAAAGCTGGCCGTAGAAACCAAATAGGACTGGTGCGTTTGGTACCAGGCCGTAGCTTAGGACCATCCGATTCTGATGGTATCACTGGCTCAATTCCGTACCAAGGCCCTGCCGCAGTATGGCACATTTTGTGTTTCAGCCAAAAAACAGCATGGCCAGAGAGGGAGGAGTTTGTAGACCGTCCCAGGGGTGTGTAGGGGGGTGTGATGTGGGCTGTTCCAGTACGGTTATAATCAGAAGCCCAGGTTGGCCCATTGCTGTTCAGTGGAGGGGGGGGAGGGGGGTATCTGACATCAGCATTCCAGGAGCACCCACACAGAAGCAAGGCCACATTGACCCCCCCATGTTTGCCCAGCACAAAGCCAAACTAAAGTAAATAGACACATCTTTCTGCCTCTTTGTTTGTATCCATACCCTTGTTTGCATCACAAACATTAAACTACCTATACCTGCCTATATTGGTCTATGGGGGACAATGAACTGCCTATATCTGCCTATGGGGGACATTGAACTGCTTATATCTGCCTATATTGGTCTGTGGGGGACATTAAACTGCCTGTACCTGCTTATATCTGCCTATGAGGGACATTAAACTGCCTATACCTGCCTATATCTGCCTATGAGGGACATTAAACTGCCTATGTAATTTTATTGGTATTCATTTTTATTTTTGAAATTCACCAGTAGCCGCAGCGTTTTTCACCCTAGGCTTATACTCGAGTCAATAAGCTTTCCCGGTTTTTGTGGCAAAAGTCGGTGCTTCGGCTTATACTCGGGTCGACTTATACTCGAGTATATACGGTATTTAAAGTAAACTCTACTCTCATGATTACGGTATATCTAGCAAGTGTTAGTCTCTTATGTTACTCTACTTTGATTAGTTTTTGATAACTTATATTTTAGAGTAGATAATTAAAGGTTAAGTTTTAGATTGTTCTTTTTGTTGTTCTGTGATTACACTAAAGTAGCGGCCGTTTATTTGATAAGTTGTTCTGCAGTGATAAGCCTGTACTTAAGAGGTTAAAGCACACAATTGGCATGGTGGAAATTTTTCAATTCATTTTACTGATATAAAAATATATGCAAAAAATGTGCACATCTATTTCAACTATAACCGCATCAATTTGGTAAGAAGTGTTACCTATAAGACGCTCACCCTCCTCAAAGGTTACTCTAGCAAAGATCCATCATAAGTCCATGGAGAGATAGAGCCGCAAGCATCTCTGTACTGCCAAATCAAGCGATGCTTCAGACTACACGCCTCCTTTCTCAAGAATGCATGGTTTGTATCTTTATCTCCCTATATATCCAAAGGTGGGTTAAAAAAATGTGTAACACATTAAGCAATTACATAAAATGGACGGTAAACAAAGTACATAGAACACCCGAGGTAAACCTATTCTTTTACAGGTTTCTTTTTACGAATGATCGAACCCTTGGCAATATATCCAGTTTGGTGAAGATACTGTTGCCAGACATTTTTTTGAGTCCCAGCATCAGATTAGCAACTTGAAATCGTGTGTATTAAAGAAGGTAGAGACTTTGGATAGTGGTATGTTAAAAAATAGATTACTCCAGAAGGAAACCTTTATATGCTGCATTTCCTTTCACCTAAATGGTCAAATGAGAGTTTTAGCTGTAAACCATTTTTGTAATTTTTTTTGTATGTGTTATTTTTCTATGCTGCTTGTTTACATACTTTATTGCATCTCAGTATGTTCCTTTGCAGGACTTTATGCACTTTGTTTCTCCTTCATTTTATGTTATTGCTTAATGAGTTTCAAATTGTATTAACCACACCTTTGGAGATATAAGAAGATGAATGTACATACCATGCATGTTTGAAAAAGGAGGTGTGTCCTTCGAAATATCACTTGATTTGGCAGCATAGAAGAACTGGCGGCTCCATCACTCCATGGACAAATTTTTTTTTTATGGCATTACGGGAGTATCTTTGGGAGGAATGGCATCTACGGTTTACTTGTTACCAAATTGTTGTTATTACAGCTGAAATAGCTGTGCACGTTATTTGCATATATATTTTACAGTATATCAGAACAATTTCCACAATTCCGATTGTGTGCTTTAATATGTATTCAGGCATGAAGGAAGCCTTATAGATGTGGTGCTGTATCAGGGGGAATGTTGGTTAGAAGAAATTTAGGCCCTTTGAAAAAAAAATCTCAAAGGGGGACTGTGTAAAACGCACCCAGTCAGTACAACTATAAAGAGCCCTTATTGTAGTATTCTTGTGCAAATAAAATGAAAGGGCTTGTGATGCAAAGCAGAATAAAATTGCATAGAAACATGTAAGTTTTATGGGGGTTAAAAGAATTAATTAAAAAATGAGTCTTAATTATAACAAAAAAACAATATTTGTCTGGATTACGTGTCTACAGTTCTGTATAAAACTCTACTGTTAGTGTTCCCCACTAAAATAATTTCATTTGGTGTATTTTTCTCATGGGGCACAACCTAGGATTTCTGCCACGTACTTCACTTATTTCTTGACAGGGATTTTATCCTATTTTAGGATGCCGATTAACCCTATTCAATGGGCCTAATCTACATTCTGGCTCCTGGCGTATGTTTCCTCTAAATATTTATTTTTTAGGCAACAGCACTTGGGAAACCCCGTTAGAAAAAAAATTCAAATGAAACTATTTCACATATTCCCATTGAAAAAAAATGGCGCGCCCACATTTTTTTTAAACATATCAAGACAGTACACGGATCTGAATACACATGGAAATTAAGCTGTATCAATCTAGCCTTCAGTACAATAAACTGCAAAGTAAATGTAAAAATAAAAATTTGGTCCCCCAAAGGTCTATCTAATTTTAATTTTTCTGTTTTTGATTGTATAATAAACTGGCGAAATTTTAAAAGTGTGATGTGATATTAATTCAATATTAAGGCTGCTTTTATAAGAAGGCAAATACTTTTATAAGTGTAGTTCCAGCTGAAAGTGTGGAAATGTCGCCCAGCAAAAGATGAAACATGACAGAGACAGAGCTGGCAACTGTTTACTGCCGGATGCTTCTCCTCCAGTTACTTTCACAATTTCTGGTGGTAAATATGTTTAATTATTAAGCAATAAACATTTAATTTGATTACAGTTTCATTTTGAGTGTTATTTGTTTATTACACTTTAGCTATATGCTATTACACCGTAATTGACAATTGGATCTTTCTCTTTTTAAGTCTTTATTTTTTAATTACTACTTGATTCTCTTTCTTATACTCAACTTTTTGAAAGAGGAGTAGCGGGATAGCTCCCAGAAATTTCGCCCTCTTTCATCCATTTTTAATTTATGTATCAAATTGGAAAAAACATTTCCCCTTTATGGCCCCCGGGAAAAATTATTTTTCCTGAAAAAGGAAAACCCAATTTTAAAAAACCCAGGGGTCTCATGAAATAAAAAACTGCCCTAGGTCAAAACTTTCTTTGTTGCCCATCTCAACCAATCAGAGCCCCTCTTTTATTTCATACAGAGCTCTGATTGATTGCTATGGGCAATGGATAGTTTTCATACATGGGGGGGTCCCGGGGGCCCGGGAAAAAAAATCTTTAATTTAAAAAATTTAACATTTTTACGCTAATGAACCGAAGGGCTATTTATATTCTTTAAACAAAAGATGGGCACTTTTTCCCTGCGTCCCCCCAAATTAAAAAAAAGGGATTCAACTCCACAGAATTTAATCCCTTTTAAAGGGTTTGTCTCACAAATACAAGCATGCCAAATTATGTTTTAAAAAGTTTACAAAAAACAAATTCCCCTTTGTATAGGGGGGCCCCTTAAGTTCCTACTTAAATTTGTAACACTTTTAAGGGGTGATCAGCTCCTCAAAGGTTTCAAAACTAAGAACCCCGTTTGATGTCTCCCGGTTGGCTGACAGCACTGGGCATATAGCTACAGACCTGGGGGGACCTTTATGAATGAGGCTGCGCTAGAAGGTTTTGGCGTCTTTTCAGCCCGAGATCGGCGCAGCCTGTCCGCTATATTTGTTAAAAAAGGGTTTTCACTAGAATATCAGGCCATTTCAGGGCACCCACAGGACTTTGTAAAGTGCTGAGAAAGGGGGGCATGCAGCAGGCGGGGGGCGCCCAAAAACCGTACGAAGCTTTCACATTTTTAGCTTTAGTACGGAAATAAAAAGCATTTCTACTGGGGAAAAGGTAAACCACTTTAAAAATGGTTACCTTAGCCGAAAAGTTGTTTTTTGTTTAGGTGAAATTTTTGTAATAAAATGAATAAAATATGCATTTTTTATGTATTTTTGCTTGATTTTATATTATGCCCCGCAATATTGTAGCAGTTTTGTGCTGGTGTATTTATTAGATGTTTCCCCCATTGACACAAAGTCAAAAGTATTATGGGCCCCCGGATAGGGAGAAAGTTGGATTTTGGTTAGCACCCGTTTTCCTTGGGAATTTTGGGTTTTTTGGCCCCAAAAGAAAAATTTGCAAGTAGTTTATATGCTTTTATTATAAATTTTCAAGGGTTCCCTACCCACGCTCCAAAAAAAAAAGGCAAATTGGGGGCAAGAAAGGGTTTAATTTTAGAATTTAGACTGTGGGCCTAGGGAGAGATTTAAAATTTCCCGTTTCAGTGGTGAAAAAATGTTAAATTTCAATGTAAAAAGAATAAAGCAAATTTTAAAATAGGGGGAGTGGAGACACAAATACCAGTATTAAAGAAAAGATTAAAAAGACCAATGGGAAGGGGAGAGAGTTCCCAGAAAAAAAAAAACACATGGAGAAAGTCCAGTAGAAAGATGAAGAGGATGTGAGAAGAGAGGATGAAAGCGGGTTTAACAAAAAATTTTGCTTTTGTGAAAAAACATAAAATTTGTAAATTTCCCATGATAACGTGGGACCCAGAGTGCTTATTTTTCATGTGAATTTCTAAAAAGGATCACATGACAAGTACTGACACTTCTGCACAATTTTCTTAGAGTAATAGAGACCTCATGCTTTTATGTGATGAGAGAACTACTTTGCCACTTCTAATTTACTGGGTACGTTGTCATGCTTTGTCATACTTATGCTAATACAGTAAATTACAAGCAGCGGTATATATATTGCTAGCTTTCATCATTTGCCTTTTACACAATATAGCTATAATGTCAGAATGTAAAGGATATTCATAAATGATTAAAAGCACATTCCTTCACATTCCATAGAACACCTTCTAGTGGAGGAGATTCTCACATCCTCATAAAACCAACTCCTTTGGAACCTGGATGATTAAGTTTATTACTGGGGTTATCTTTCTCATACAATATGTGGCTTTATAAGAAAGGATTCCAGCATACAAACACACATGGAACTGTTTTCTAAGTGTTGTTTGAAGTTTTTGGCCAGCAAATCCTGTGAAGGATTTATGAGCAGAGACTTTATTTGTGAAGTTATTTAAACAGTTATTTCTGTTAACTTTTCAAGAAATTCTGTCAGCCAAAATTGTTAGGCATACATTAATACATGGGAAAAACCTTCCCATCATTGATATAAGCAATATTGTTGCAAAGTTGTTGAGTATTTCCCAAAACATTTTTAAATAGTTTCTGAGAATTGTGAAATTGGAAGAAGCAAGAGGAACCCAGTGCCTGAAAATGTTATCATGACGTACACAGTTTACATTTAAAGTCTGTCTCCAGTAAAATGTTTAAAAGTACTATCTTGTATAGCACAGTGCACTGAACACAATGAAGGAGTTTGCTTGACCTCATTTATCACAGATGTCACAAAAGTGGCTTTGTATCCTCATTTACAGGACATCTTTTTGGGTACTTTGGACAACAAGGTCAGTTTTTCTGTTCAACAATTTGATAAATAAGCCAATTTTATATAACTTAGCAAAGCCCCCACTATAACCAACCAGATGAAAGCCTTGCAAGCCATGTGAGAGGAGAATTTACCATCTTATCACGGGCTGTAATGGAAGTAACAAAAAAAAAAAACAATGTCAGAAGTAGAATTACTGGGAAGAGTGTGGTCTGGCACAATGCTGATAAAAGGTGCACTTAGGAGGGATGAAAACTTGTCTGGCACATAGGATCAGGGCTAGGACGATGGGTAAGGGAAGGTAGGAAACTGTCTAGGGCACCACTTCATCCCAGGCAGGAAGGGGGTGCAAGGAGGTATGGAGTGGGCTGAATTTTCCATGGGGGAGGGGATGGGGGCGCTTTATGCCTTTTTTGTCTAGGACACCAAAAATTTTTGTCCCCAGTCCCGCTAGGAAGTTGGCCCGATATATGGAAAGGGAAAAAACATTTACAAAAAACCCAGAATTTAGTCAACCAAGCCCAAATGAAATATTTACATCGAGAGGATAGAGTGAAAGCCCTTTTTTTATCAAAAATACTGGCAACAATAAGTTTTCCTCTTTCAAAAAAGCGTGGGGGTAAACCCAAATTTCAACAAACACAAAAGGGCCTCAAAGTTGCAAAGGTTAGGTTATACTTTTTTTGTTGCTCATGCAACCCAAACGGGGTCCCCCTTTAATTTCAAAATAGTGCTTGAAAAAATGAAAGGGGGCGCTCTGATTTATTTCTATGGGGAAAAAAGAAGGTCTAGACCTAAAGTTTTTTAAAACATGTCCCCTAAACGCTTAAAGGGGCTATGCCCCAAAAAGCTAGCACTAAAGGGAGTACCCGAAAAAATTGGGTTAATATTTCATTAATAGGGTTTTAGAAATCAGCTCAACCAGTCCATAGATGATATTATTTCTTTAAACAAGTGCATGGACAATAGGGATCTGAGTCTAATATTTTAAATTAGAAAATTGCAAGAATATGTAGAAGTATCAATAAATAGATTCAGGGGCATAACTTGAGAAGCCTGGGCCCCAAAGCAAACTTTTGGATGCCCCCCCCCCCACCCTCCTGAGGAAAGAGGGAAACCTCTGAAAGTCGCATCAGAGTGTGCACCGCCCCAATCTACCAAATCGGACGTTTGGGGACGGTTTTTTCTTTGATGAACGATTGAATTCTATGAGAATCTACCTATGAAGGATCTTATATGCATAAGGACTGAGGTACAGTTGTATCTACTTACCAGCATTGTATGGTGTTGTAATTGTCCAAAGAAAGAAGTTGATAATTAAATATTTATTGGACTCTATACCTGGCTTTGAATTGCATTTATCGGGAGGAATAAAGAGGAACCTCCTAGTGGAGTCTAAACGGGCTAACACCCTCGGTTAGGTTGTTTACTTTTCAAATAACCCCCACCCCCTTTACCAGGACATGCAGTTAGATAATGTAGATAATACAAGGGGTAAATACCTCACTATACATCTCACTATCATACTGCTACCAAACAAATCCACTATACCAAGACCAACATTACCAATAACGCCATACCTTCCAACATTTAGAGATTGCAAATAGGGACACATTAGCCACGCCCAAACAAATGACATCACATCAGGCCACACCTCTGACAACACCCAAACAAATGACATTATACCAGGACACACCTCTAACCACGCCCCACCAAACAAAATCATGCCCCACCCCTCCAGAGGACCAGCTCCAACACAACAGCGGCGCCACTAGGGTCTGTAAATATGTAATTATATAAAGTAATGTATTGTATATACAGAGATCCAACAAATAGTTTTAAAAAATGTTTATGGGGGATCCCGCTATAAAATTGTCATCCCGGTCCCCAAAAAAAAAACCCGGGTGTAAAAGGGAAAAAATTTTCCCCCGTACTGTTACTAACCAAAACCAAACAAAATATTTTAAATTTAAAACCGTTTTTTAAACAGAGATCAAAAAATTTTCCCACCACACCAGGGAAAACATCACCAGCCATACTTACTGAATAAAAACCACCAAACCATAAACTTATCCCCCACCACTTAGTGACTAAAATTAATACTGGCCAAAACCCCCAAATTTATTCCCTGACTTTCCAAGGCCCTTAGGGGGGTAAAGCTTTGTACCAGGCTCTACAAATTTTTAAAACCCCCCCCTAAAAGTGGGAAAATATGGGGGTTTTTTTAAGCATTTGTACACGGGCCCTCTCCCTTTTTAAAATATACCCCCCAATACAGGGGCCCAAGGGGGAGAGATTAAGCTTTTTTACAAAAGGCTCTACAGAAAAATTTAATGTTTAAAGTAAAATTTAAAATTTAGTGACTAAACAAGTACCCCCTTTCTGTTGGGATTTTTCCCTTTCTCTGTTCCTTCCAAAACGCCATGTTTGACTTTTTCTGGGCCCCGGCGTCCCGCAGAATTAACCACCAAACAAAACTTAGACTAAAGGCCCCTTTTTCCAGCACCCTTCCTAAAAATTCCCCCCTCGTAAAAAACCTCCCCATGGGTGGAAAAAGGTGGAATTAGGGGGGTTATGGGGCAACAGGCAGGGGTTTCAAGGGGTTGTAGAGTGTTGGGTTTGAGGGGGGAAATTTTGTTTGACACTGGGAAACAGGGGTGGGGAGAGGGAGGAAAAACCACAGCTTCAGCAAAATTCTCCTTTTTGGGAGAAGAAAAGACCCCCCCCCGGGAAAATTGTGGCCCCATTCCCTCCCCCCCAAAAGAGGATAAAGGCCACAGCCGTGACCTTCGGGGGTTTGGCGGGGGGATGGAGTATAATACTATTGGTTTCTTTAGACAATGGGCCGGGTTTAACATCTATTTCAAAACCCAAACCCATGGTAAAAAGGGCCGGGGGGGGCCGGGGGTAGGGGGGGTTTTTTTTAAAATTTTAAACTGCTTTTTTTTTTTTTTTGTTTCTGTTATTTTTTTTTTTTTTTTTTTCCAGTGCGGTGTCTGAAAGATTTCCTCTATTACTATAGCCCCGGGCTTGGTGTCCCTCCCGGTCAATTTTTGTCCCCACCAAGGCCGACCCCCTAATCCCGTGTCCCGATTACCCCCAAAAACCCAAAACACCAGGGGGGTCCCGGGAAAAGGGGCCGGTAATCCCCAAAATTTGACCCCCCAAATTGTGAGGGTCTGTTTCCCTTGTGGCGGTGCAGGGACGGGTTTTATTTTTTGAAGGGGAAAGGGCCTTTTATTGATGGTTTTTTCCCATTCTGATAGTATTGGGTTTTGCAGGTGGGGTTTTACCCTGGCTGGTTATGGAAAATTAGGGGGACCCCACTTTTTTTTATTTAAAAAAAAAAAAAATGTATTTATTGAAAACCCTATAGGGGGCAACGCCTGAAAACTTTAACAGGGGGATCCCCGAATGCAGATTCTCGAAATGAAAAAATTTTTCAGAAAATTTCATGACGGGGGGGTCCCCCCCCAATTCAAAACCAGCCGGGGTTTTAAAACCGACAGCGGCCCCCCCTGATACAAACAAAATGGGAAAAACCCCATTGTTTACTGGTCTGTTCCCATTCTAAAAATTTCACCCCTGCAGCTGCTCCAGAAGCAGCCCCAATACATTAGGGGGGCCCGGGCTGCTGAGGGTTCCCGGTTTCCTTCCCCAGAAACCTCTGATTTGTTGGGTACTGGGGTAATAGTTGACACGGGGTTAGTGTCAAAATAGGGCAACAAGAAACCCCGCGGGCTGACCCCAAAACCCGAGCGATAGTAACGGAGAGGGGTCATCCCGATTCCGCCAATTCTATCACTGGAATCAAATGGAAAAAAAAAAACCCCAAAAAAAAAAAATAAAAAAATTTATTTTTAAAAAAAAACCCCCGACACCAGCCCTCTTCAATTTCCCTTTTATTTAAAAAAATAGGGTTATTTTTAACCCTGTCCGCGTATCCCCGATCTGGCCTTTGTCCCCAAAAGGGAAACCCGTAAAAAAAAAAAAAAAAAACCAAACCCCGGGAATTGGGGGTATCACCCAGCTTTCCCCGGACGCCTGCTGTGAAACCATTCACCCCGCTTTCCGGGGGAAGAATAGCCTATTCCCGGGGCCGAGAAAGCAGGTGAAACCAAACAGCGGGACCCGGGGGGAAAATGGGTGCCCGCTGTGGGGGATGAGTTACATCCAAAAAAGCAGGGTGTCCAGCATCCCAAAAAAAAAGCTGAGTGGCACCCTTCCCCCCCATCAGGCACTTAGCTTTCCCTGGATGCCTGCTGTGGAGGGATGTCCCCCCAGCCCTTTCCCCTATAAATGGATTTATTATTCAGCGCTGGGAAAGCTGGGGGGGACCAAAGGTTTTTACAGCAGGGGAAAACCTAAAATATGGGGTTTCCTGCTGGGGGGGGTGGGTGCCCCCTCGCTTTCCTGGATGCTGGATACCCATTCCCCGCATGTGGGGAAACGCTGGGTAGGCCCGGGGGAAGGGAGGAAAACAGTGAAGGGGGGGGGGGCGGAGAAAGAGGGGGGGGGGGTTGGAAAGGGGGAAAGAAAGGAAAAGAGGTGGGGTTGAGTGGGGGGGCAGGTAGGGGGGGGTGGGGTTTTTGGGGGCAGGGAGGGGAGGGGGGGCCCTTTTTGGGGGCCCGGGGGGGGCGGGGCCATTTTTTGGGGGGCAGGGGGGCTTGGTAAGGGGGCCCCAAAAGGGAAGGGAGGGGGGGCCTTTTGGGGGATGGGGGGGCTGAGTTTAGGGGGCAGGGAGGGGAGGGGGGCCAAATTTTTGGGGGACAAAGGGGGGGGAGGGGGGGCCGTTTTGGGGACAGGGAGAGCTAAGGGTTTGGGGGCCTTTTGGGGGGACAGAGGGGGGAGGGGGGGCCCCTTTTGGGGGAGTTCGGGGGGGGCTAGGGGGGGCTGTGGGGGGGGGGGTTGGGGGGGGGGGGTTTTGGGTAACAAAGGGGGGGGTAGGGTTTTAGGACAGGGAGGAAGGGAGGGGGGCTTTTTTTTTGGGGGGGTGGGGGGCTAGGTTGGGGGACAGGGAGGGGGGGGGGCCGTTTTGGGGTGACAGGGGGGGGGGCTAGGTTGGAGGACAGGGAAAGGGGGGGGGGTCCCCGGGTTTTGGGGGGACCCGGGGGGGGGGTAGGGTTTTGGGGGACAGGAGGGAGGGGGGGGCCCCCCAATTTTTTTGGGGTGACGGGGGGGGCTTTGGTTGCAGGGAAAAGGGGGGAGGGGGGGTTTTTTGGGGTGGGGGGGGTGGCTAGGGTTTGGGGGACAGGGAGGAAGGGGGGGCCGTTTTTTGGGGGAAAGGGGGGGCTAGGTTGAGGGACAGGGAGGGGGGGGGGCCGTTTTGGGGGGACAGGGGGTGGGGGGTTTCTTTTTTCCCTTCTGTTTCCCTTTTTTCCTCCCCCTCCTCCCGCTGCTTTGGGTCTGGCCCCGAAATCACACTGAAACCGTGTACTGGGGGGGGTGGAGCCCTCCCCCGCAGGCAGTGACTTCAGGGAAGCGTCTCTATAAACCCCTTTCCCCCGGGGTCCCTGCTCTCTGCAACCCCGGGCCCCATGGAAAGGGGGAGAGGCTCCCTGCTGCGGCCGGTAGGAAGTGTCGGGGGCCCCCCAGTTCCGCGTCCGTCGGCAGTGAACTTTGGGATGTTCACTGCTGGGGGCGCGAAGCTGAACTACCGGGGGGGCAGACGCCGGGGGGGGCCCCCCCCAAGAGGGAAAGGGCCCCCCAAAAAGCAAAAAGACCCGGAGGTTTCCACAAAAGGGGGGCCACCGGGGGCCTCACAGCGCTGAGGGGCCCCCCGCGGCCCCGTGCGCCCCCAGCCGGGAAACGTGCGATGATGTGATGTAAACGCGACGTTTCCTCTCCCCCGGCCAAAAAGCGCTTCTTTATGCCGTGCCCCCGGGTCGCCGGAGGAGCGGCTCCCGGGGGGGGGGGAAAAATTAAGGTGAGAAATGAATGTTTTTAAATTTTTAATGCTTTTCCCTTTGCCTCCAGTGCCCCTATAATACTGGTTTTGGGGGGGGGCCCCTTTAATCCTCGGGGGCCCCCCCATATCCCTGCCTGTCCCCCCCATCCCCCTTTGCCCTGTGGCCCCCATATGATGCCTGTTGCCCCTTTTATCCCTGCCTGTGGTCCCCCCATTATGCCCGTGGCCCCTTTATACTGCCCTGGGGGCCCCCATATCCCTCCCTGTGGCTTCCTATCCCTCCCTGTGCCCCTATAGCCTGCCTGTGGCCCCCTATATGCCCGTGGCCCCATACCCCTGCCTGTGGCCCCCTTTTCCCCTGCCTTGGCCCCCATTTCCCGGCCTTGGGGCCCCCCCATATATTTGCCTGTGGCCCCCATATACTGCCTGGGGCCCCCCAAAAGCTGCCTGGGGCCCCTAAATCCCTGCCGGGTGGCCCCCCCAAAAAATAAAATGCCCGGGGCCCCCAAATTTACTGCCTGGGGCCCCCAATCCCTGCCTTGGCCCCCTTATCCCCCCCCTGGGGCCCCCTTATCGGGCCTGTGGCCTCCATACCCCTTGCCTGTGGCCCTAAAATGCCGGGCCTGGGGCCCCCTTATGCTCCCCCCCCCTGTAGCCCCCTTAACCCTTTGCTTGTGGCCCCCATTTACTCCCCGGGGCCCCCTTTACCCCTTTCTTTTGGCCCCTATAATGCCTGCCTGTGGCCCCATATTCTGCCTGTGGCCCCCATATCCCTTTCCTGGGGCCCCCCCTTATGCGGGTTTGTGCCCCTTTTAATGCCCCCTGTGGCCCCAAATTTTTCCTTTGGGGGCCCCCTATACCCCTGCCAAAGGGCCCACTTTTTCTCCCTGGGGCCCCCAATCCTCCCTGTGGCCCCATTCCCTGCCTGGGGCCCCCCATATGCGGGCCTGTGGCCCCCCTTTCCCTGCCGTGGCCCCCTTTACCCGGGGCCGTGGCCCCATAGGGCCTGCCTGTGGCCCCCAAAACCCCTTCCTGGGGCCCAAACCATTTTCCCTTTGCCTGTGGCCCCCATTTTGCTCCCTTTTTTTGGCCAACCTATATACCTCCCTGGGGGCCCCCCCATTTAATCCCCGTGCCCCTATATACCTGCCGTGGCCCCCATAAACTGCCTGTGTCCCTATATCCCTCCCTGGGGCCCCCCATATACTCCCTGTGTCCCCTATATACCTGCCTGGGGGCCCCCCATTTTTACTCCCAACAGTAAACCCCTTTATACTCCCTAAAGTGCCCCTATATTCTGCCCCCAAGGGGGCCCCTATATAATTTTTGTGGCCCCAAATTTACTGACCCAGTGCCCCATATACGGCCTGGGGCCCCATATACGGGCCTCAGTCCCCCTATTTTCCCTCCCGGGGGGCCCCCATTTACTGTTTGTGCCCCCCTTATTACTGTTTTTGGGCCCCATATCCCCCCCTCCCTGTGGCCCCTATTACCTGCCTGGGGCCCGATATATCTCCCGGGGTTTGGGCCCCATATACTGCTTCAGGGGCCCCTAAATCCCAAACGGGAGGGGATTTTTTTTTTGAAATCCTAAAATTTAAATTCC